>CATIWQ010037535.1:0-11472 GCA_949673415.1 Euphorbia schlechtendalii
TTGTGATTACATAAGAAATAAGCAACTTATCCCGAACCCGAATCTCTGTGTCTTGGTGGGCCGTCCCCCGGACGTTAAGCCTCACAGGACTCTAATTCCTGGAAAGAGCTAATCCAGGTGGCGACTCCACACTGAGAGACGGCGAATTCGGGTTCGAACCGATCTTAAACGTTTTCGCCTCTTTCTCTTTTTAACCTTTTTTCCGGGTCCCAGACCCGGTACCTTTTATTCCTCTATTTTCAAAACACCCCGGTGGACCACGCCTATGAACATCGCGCGCTCTCGGCCCACCGCTCCGTGTCGCCCGCTCACAGCTACCAACCTTGCTTTATAGGTAATTACATTACCGTCCATGTCAGTTTTCTTCTTGAAAACCCAGTTACATCTTATGGGCTTAATCACACTAAGAGCATCTATCAAGTTCCAAACTTGATTTTGTATATAGAGTCCATCTCTAACCTCATGGCTAAAATCCATTTTTCAGACTCTGAGCCTTCCATTGCCTCCTTGTAATTCTTGGGCTCATCATCTTCCATAAGGAAGAGATGTTTATCATCAGTGATGAGAAATATGTATCGCTCGAAAGCGATTGGAGCCCAACCTGACCTACGCAGTGTCAGTGTTATAATAGGTTATTCTATGCTTACACTTTTTTTATAACATGTATAGGTACAATTAGTTGATTATCTGTTTGATCTTCTTGAGTGCCTAACTCAAGATTGGTTCTACTAGCTTTCGCAAGTATATGCTCCTTCTCGAGGAATTGAGCATTTCTGGAAACAAGAACTTTTTGTTCCTTTGGATCATAAAAGGTATACCCCATAGTCTCCTTAGGGTAACCTACAAAAAGATACCTATCAGACTAGCACCCAATTTATCTAAACGTATCCTCTTTACATAAGCAGGACATCCCCAAACTCTCAGGAGAGAAAGAGCTAGTTTCTTACCATATCACTATTCATATGGTGTTTGATCAACTAATTTAGAGGGTAATATGTTTAGAATATAAACTACGCTCTCAAGTGCATAACCCTAAAAGGATCTGTTGAGTTCTACTTGGCTCATCATGGACCGAACCATATCGAGTAGGGTTTGATTCCTCCTTTCTGACACTCCATTGTGTTGAGGTGTATAAGGAGGTATCCATTGGGATAAAATACCAGTATCCCTTAGTTAATCCCTAAACTTTTGGCTTAAGTATTCACCATGTTTGTTCTTAAACAGCTTATAAACAACCATAAAGGGGGGGTGAATGTGTTTCTTGGTTACTTGTTGAATTTATTAAAATATTTGAACCAAGTTAAGTTTTTAGATGCGTGCTGAGTTATGCTTTGTTGAGCGAGTCTAAAAACTTATAAACTGCTAAGCTTTGCTGGATAGTTTATCTTTAATCGCTTGCTTAGTACTCTACTCAGCACAGATTGGTTTTTCAAGCAAAAACACTTTAAGACAGAAAGAATGATGGATGAGATGAATGTGATAAAAGCTTAATATGAAAGTAAGAACTTCAACACCTAGTTTATCCTGGTTCAGCCCCGAGCATACCTCCAATCCTCGGATAGCTTCTTCGAGCTTAAATCCTCTGGTGATCTTTACTAACTTAGGCAGAGCAGCCTTTACAGCGGGTAGATGTGATTACAGAAAGTACCTTTCTTTCAAACTACGACTCCACTCAGTTTGGGTACCCTTCCCTAACTAACACTCAGATTTGTATAAAAAGATTACAAACTAAATTCAACTTATAAATTATCGAATCCTTACAATGTTAAATCTAAAAGTGATTCTCTCTATTACAAATAGATTGACAATGGTTGTTTGCTGATTTGCTTGAATTTGGAATTTCTTGAAGCTAGGAGTATTTGTGTAGAGTTTCAGCTCTTAAAGAAATTCGAGGTTATTCACCAAGTTTGAACATCTTCTTCATTCTTCTATTTATAATTGAAGCTTCGCAAAATAGCTATTGCAAACTTCTCATCCTTGGAGTTCTTCAATTTCTCTTCTCTTCATATCTTTCCCGTTGAAGAAAATTTCCAGGACGTATAAAGATAGAAATTTTGAACGTTGAGGTGTGATATAATTTTGTTTATCTTCAACAAAATTGATTTGATAGAAAGGCGCGCAAAATGCAACGTAGAATCTTGAGATTGGTTGACATTGCTGATGCTAATAGAGAATGTCTTTCACCTTTGACTTTCGTGAGGAATCTCCAATGTTTCATACTGACATCTTTTGTCTTGTGAGGACCACAGAAATCTTCTTTAATTTTAGCACTTTTTAACCTGGAAAGCATGTGAAAAATATTTTGTTTCTCATAGAACATGTTAGCACCACAAGTATAATTTATTTCATATGCTTTTAACCTGAAAAGCATATGAAAAATATTTTGTTTCTCACAGAACATGTTAGCCCCACAAGTGTAATTTATTTCTTTAAGTGTAAAACAATATAGCTTTTAATTAATAAAAGCTAACTCAGCATAGCTGAGTTGATATCTTTCTAAAGTATGCAGTACTCAGCATATGCTCAACTTTTCCTACTCTAAGCCATAACTTGATTAGTTACTCAGCAAACTGAGTTGTTTTTCCTTAAACAAACTCAAGTTAGCTTCATTAATTATGAGTATACTTAGTACTCAATTAACTTCACTATCCTAGATAGTTTTTTATTTCCAAAATGTTTAAGTACTGTGAAGTACTATTAACTTAGGTTCAATAATCTCCCCCCATTTTAGATAAATAGCAAACTAGGTATTTGAAGAAGTTAATTGAATAAAATAGTTTGGAGATATCAAGAATACCTGGAAAGTGATGTAAGACTCCCTCATGCTGAATGACTTCCCTTAGTTAGCTTGAACTCCCCATACTGAGTGACTCTTCTTCAAGCAGCTCAGCCCCCCCATACTTAGAGAATTTTTCTTGATTTTGGGACTTTTTCTTACTTTAGCTTTTTTGTAAGGTTGGACTCTTCGTATGAGTTCTTGCATTATATTATCAACACACAACAGAAACATACATACAACATATAAATTTAAAGTTAAGAAAATCTTAACTTGACATAGAACATGTAATTTCATTAATCAAAAAATTACTTAGCTAGTTCATAAATTATGCTCTGAACAAAGGTTACAATTTTAAGTCCCATTACAAGTCTATCTACTACTACTAGGTATGGCTTATTTTTTATGCTTTGAAGAGGAAGATCCAAACTTGTCTTGATTTGGCTTTTGTTGCTCTTGATGATGAGGTTATTGATGATGTAGATTATGATATTGTGGTCTCCTTAGAAGAGTCCCTTTATCAACATTTGCTGTCTTGACGGCTTCTTCAACTACCTTCTTGCCCATTGATATGTGTCCTTAAACAATTTACTTTAAATAGACATTAAAGGAGTCTAGGGTAGCTTGGAAGTCTGCTTGATGACCAATAATTTATGGAGAGATCTTTTCTTGTAGATACTTCTTAACTTTGCAAGTAAAAAATTCTTGATCATTCAGCTCAGAAAGAAATAGGTGATGACATCTGGATAGATGAGAAATATGATTGAATCCTTGGCACGTAAACTATTGAAAATATTGAAGCAGAGCTTTGAAGTCTGTTTTAGACAATGCTATCTTTAGCTTGGAATTCATATCAACGATCTCAGGGAAAATTGAAGATATAAACCTTGTGGTGAAGTCTATATCTTTAGCGTCTAGCTCTCCAATTATCACTAGAGTTCCCACATTTTCTGCAAGTTTTCTACCTTGGTCTTAATGACATTTACTTTGGTGTGAATAGTCATGCTGGTTTCTGGGCAACGAGATTCAGTAGGAGGAAGACTTGGCGCTGGTATCTTAGGGAAGATTTTTCCTATGGTAGTGATCAAGAACTTCTTAGATGTTGAGATCTTTGAGTCTGTGTTCTCGTTGATATCTCTACTGATAATATCAATCTTGGAATGAAGATAGTTGAGATTTGTCACAGGTTTCTTATCTATTTTGCTAAAGATCTCAGTCAGCAGCTTCAACACTTGATCTTGCTTATCATCATGGTTCATCAAGAGTCTAGACTAGGTCTCCAAAATCTTTGCGATGATGTGGCTTATGTCCTTGGTAGTCTCAACTTCCTTGAGCACATTTTTAATTTGTCGATCGGTGCTCTTCTTGATATTTGCTTGCTCTTCACCAAATTTATGGAGCTGTATAACTTGAGTTTCCATATTTGAACTCAAGGAACTTAGTTGCCCAGCAGCAGCATCCACACTTCCCTTTATCTTTCCTACAAACGTTGGCAAGTGCAATAGATGTGGGGATAGATGTGATTGCTGCCCCAAGCTTGGCTTTAGACTCCAATAAACTAGCTCAGATCAAAACCATCTTGCCCACCAAACTCTTGGCGCTTTCCTTTGCTAAATGATTTCGAATCATAAACAAACTACCCTAAATCTTCTCAAACTCCTTGAAGTAGATAGATTTAGTAGGTAAGCTTTTGTGTTCTTCGAACTCAAGTAGCTTAGCCTTAGGTTTAGAAGATAAGCCCATCAATTCCTAAGATAGTAGCAAGTTGCTAATTGCTCCATCCAACTCAGCAACAGTTTTGAGAGCTAGGAATTTCTTCCTTACCAACTCCCTAATTTGTGGTAAGATAGACGCATCAGCCATGTCCTCTTGGACTAGCTTTCTGCTGGGTTCTCGTACTTCACGGGCTATAAAATTTACCTTGGTATTTTGACCACTTGTGTTTCCAAGCTAAGCGAATTTCTCAACATTAGGAACTTCCCTAACTAAAGGCGTTCGAGGGGTAGAAGATGGGTTTGAAGAAGGAGTAGGTTTAGAAGTTCATACATTTGAAGAAGTAGAAGGAATGGTATTAGCCTTTTTAGGAGAAATGGAAGGTATGATAGTTGTACAGGTATGTGTTTAGTTTGAGTTTAGGGAAGAGAAGAAGGAGAAGTTTGAGTATTATTTATTGGAGAAGATTGGGAGAGAAAGAATCATGACTTTTATGGGAGAAGAAGAGATATTTATTGGGGAATTTTGGTTATTAATAGGAGAGGAAGGTATAATGATAAGGGAATTTACAGTATTGGAAAAGGGAGAATTTACAGAGGAAGATATTTCAATTTCTACAGGAGTAGGATCTAGGGTATTTATAGAAGAATTATGTTGAGGATTTAGAGGTACCTCTGGGTTAGCTATTTAACCCAAGGATGGGTCCGCTTGAGCTATCTCAAACTAAGTAGAGGTTTCCTCAACTTGAGTAAAATTGGGTGTGGGGATGTTAGGATCAGGAAGATCAGACTCTTGCTGAATAAGGTGGAGGGTTGCTCCAATGTCCTCATCACCTCCACATTCTTTTGCAAGGGCCACTTGGTGGTAGATCTCTTTCGCTGAGTGCCCTTAACTTTGGCAATTGCTTCATTAAATTCAGCGATAACTCCAGGACTCATAGTGTCCTCATCCTTTGTTTCTTAGCCTCACCCTGCTCCTCCGATTCTTTAAAAATGACCAATTTTCACTTTCTTTGGTGCAGGGTTTCCTCAGCCTCAATCTCATCCCATTTCTCCTCAACCTACTTCTCATCTTGCAGCTTTGACTCAGCTTCTCTCTAAGTACGCATTTTAGCTTTCATTTGCCTCCTTTGACGTTGGGGCTGACCAGGGACTTCATTAGATTTTGGCTTGGCTGGGCTCTTCTTACAAGCCTTATAAGAGGCAGCCTTAGGTTTGGGAGAAGAAGCGGAGGTGGTGACTTGCTCCAATATGTTGGAGATTGGCAGATGGTCGCTTGAGTCCTCGATTCTTTCGAAGTTTACCAAAACCCATCTTTTTCTTCCTTCGAGATGTTCACAGGTGCTACTATTGGTACACACTTAAGCCTTCGGTTTTGCTATGCTTTATTGTACCTAGTATGTACATGATCCTAGTGTAGTTTGGTGAAGTGATTTAGATTAAGCTTCTTCTTCACTGGTAGCACTGTGTCACCGGACTCCCCCAAAACTATGTAATGTCCATCTTTACTACCCTCATCAATTCGGTGACGAGGTAACCATAGTCACAGATAATAGTCAGCTTTATCAAGTGGTGAAAAATCACCATAGGCCAATTGAGTCTCTTACCCTCCACCATATGGTAGACCACACACCTCTCGAAGTAGGGGCAGCTTGCCAGTGATCCAGTTTTTGGTAATAGTAGCTTCACTACTAGCTCGTGGCATGCTCTCGCAATCAAGCTCATCCTGCTTGCTGCTATCTCTCTAGAAACGTAGTTAGAGGAGAGCTCCCAATCTTTAGGAATGACAACCAAGTCCTCGTCACTAGTCCTACGGAGCTGAGTGCCTTTGTGAGGAAAATTTAGAATGCTCCCATCAGCCTTGAGCAAATCAAGGTTGATTTATCTCTGAAATCAACCAACAAGATGTCATTGAGACCTTGAATAGTGTAGAGGTGAGGGTAGAATACCCTAAATAACCCAATGGTTGCAGGTCCTTCCATCTGCAAAATGGAACTCAGGCTTTGTTGTTTGATGACCTTATGCATGATCCAATTTCTAAGAAGACTCTCATTATTCACTTTGTACACTGGTCCAAACTCCAAATTGTCAGTCTAATCCACCTTTGTTAAAATGGTTCCAGCATCTAAGGTGAGCTTCTCCATGTTGCCTTCGATGTTGACAATGAGCTTCTTCACGGTTGTGGTGTTGAGTTTGAAAGTGGTTCTTGTGATCGCCATTCGAGAAAGGTAAAGGAATTTCTCAGAGAGAAAAGGAATTAGGGTTCTTTAGCTCTGAATTGATTCGAATTCACAAAAGCAAGTACCCTCTCTCTTCATCTCCTTCAACTTTTATAGATCTCTTGAGAAGGTGATGATACGTGGCGCTTTCTCAGCTCAAGATGAGAATTAACGCTGAGATTAACACATTATTAACCACCTTAGCAAAATGGTGAGTTTAGCAGAAGATGGTTCCAATTCAAAAGCACATCTTTTTGAAAATGTAGGATTTTATTTTAACTGCGAAACAGTATCTCACGATGTTACTTTAAATTTTAGACGGTGTTAAACATGTGTCATCTCCTTGCTTGAATAAGGCTTGATCTTCAACACTTAGCCAAATTTTTTATTTCTTCATTCTTCTTCTTCACTATAACGGGTTCGTCATACCAATGAGCTGCCTTAGGATATCGAATGGTTCCTTTGGCAATGGTTTGGTGAATATGTCAGCTCACTATTCCTCTGAAGGAACATACTCCAGCTTGACATCTCCCCTTAGCACATGATCTCTAATGAAGTGATGTCTGATGTTGACATGCTTCATCCTGCCATGCAGAATTGCATTCTTAGATAGGTCAATTGCACTCTTGTTATCACACATAACTTTGAGGCACTTTGGGTTAATAACATAATCTTCCAGTTGCTGCTTGATATATAGCAGTTGTTCTACGCAACTTCCTGTGGCCATGTACTCAACTTTAGTTGTACTCACCGTAATAGAAGTTTGCTTCTTGTTATACCATGAGACTAAGCATTTTCCAAGGAAATGGCATCCTCCTGTGGTGCTTTACCTATCGAGCTTGTCTCTTCCATAATCAGCATCCGTGAATCCTCTTGGAGTGAAATCCGAGCTGTTGGGATACAACAAACCTACTTCAATGGAACCTTAAGAATTCTCTTCATAGTTACTAAATGAGATTCTTTGGGATTAGCTTGATAACGAGCAAAGTAAAACACAACATACTATATAACTAGCCTATTAGTTGTAAGATAAGAAGATAACCAATGATTTCTCTGTAGAACTTGCTGTCTACAGGTTTTCCAGCTTCATCTTTACTTAAGATAATATCAGTAGCCATGGAAGTGGACATTGGCTTCGAATGCTCCATGTCAAACTTCTTTAGGACTTCTTTAGCATACTTCACTTGACTAATAAAGATTTCATCTTTAGTCTGCTTAATTTGAAGATCAAGGAAAAAGTTGAGCTCTCCCATCATAGACATTTCAAACTCACTTTTCATCTACTTGCTGAATTCCTTGCACAGCTTCTCATCGATTGCTCCAAATATGATATCATCAACATATATTTGGACCATCAACACATCTTCTTTTCTTCGCCCGATATACAGAGTTGTATTTGCTTTCCCTCTTTCATAGCCTTTGTGTTCACCACTTTTCTATCAATAAGTTTAATAACTTGTCCGCAAGATTTTGGCTTTAAAGTATAGGTGTTGTCAATACCACTTATCAAATAGAAAAATGATGATAACTGCAAGTATACAATTGCGATGTAGTTTTAAAAGATATCGATCCCACAGGGAAGGAACCAGCTCTAAAGATCAATCAGAGAAATTGAACAAAACAAAATAACGTAATTTAGTTTGGAGGATTGGAATGATGGATTGATAGACAAATGTATGAAAGATTAGAGAAGATAAAAAGTATATAGATATTCCCTACGAATAAGTATAGCAAAGAAAACATGCAAGGTTATCAAAGATATTATGTTCACTAGATTAACTTAACAAATTCGGTTCTAAACACTTAGATATTCAATTATTCACCGTATAGCAATACATGAAATGACTTTTCTAAATCTAGTGCAAACGAATTAAGACGATTATATAAACCTGGATAACAATATTACTATGCTTAGTACGGGTCGCTCTCACATAGCCATATTTAGCAAGTTACCATTCCAAAAATGTTGGCTCAATAAACAACGTTATAATCATAGATCCAGTGATTATACATAATCTCGTTAACCCTGAAACTACTCTTAAAGTTAACTCAAAAGCATATAACTTGATTAATATAAAAGACTCAATACAAAATAAACATTATAACACATTGACATATCATGAACTACGAAATAGAAAGTATAAGTAGAAAGGAAAGCAAAGTTGTAAGGTATGCAAGTGAAAGCTAAAGTTGATCAAACCGTATCCACTCTTTAATGGGAGTCATCAATTCTCACAATTCCTGCGCTTGTTTTGAATTCAGTCTCAACTCGTTCAGAACCTCCGCTAGGATGCTATTCTTTGTGAATCTTGAATAAACGAATATTGAAGAACGAAAACTTTTATTGATAAGTGATTTGCAATTACACTTATACAACAATCACTCGAATATGTAGAGAAATCTAGTGATCGAAATAGGGTTCAAATCACTTATACATTTTCTCGCTAACACTTATGAAAGTAGCGAAATCTAGATATTTTATTCTCTATCTATGCACACACGTCTACTATGCCATGCACCACTTTATCCACCACTTGTGCCACAAAATCGGTGAGTTTGGAGCTCTATTTATAGAGTATGAAGGGTTGCGTCTATCCAAACGAAGAGTTGTGTCCATTGGTAAAAGATTGCATCACTTCATTATGATTGGATGAGAAGCTTTATCCTTATCCACAATAGAAAGGTACCTTTCCATGATTGGTTGACTTCCAAAAGGTGTCTTTTCATTTAGTAGTTGATGGCGTTGATGGCGATTGATGTTTCTTATATGGCGGTTGGTAGTTGAGAAGAGTTGACCAAAAAACCATCAAAGTCGCAACCGCGAAGTACATGTTGCTATCGTAAATGCTTGGTTAGCAACTTTTTGTTCTGAAGAATACTAAGTCGTGATCGCGAATGGTTGTCGCGACCATGAATTGTGTTTTTCTTCAAAATCCTTCTTGTAGCTGTATCGATCTTCAACAGCTTCAATCCTAAGCCAAATCCTTAAGTTCCACGCAACTTTTTGCACCTTTTTCACTCTTATTTCATAGATTTCCAACTTTAATCATTTTACTTCCAAGATTTACCTAGTACCTGCATTTTCATAAAAAACAACTACATACCACATGAAATCTTTTATATGAAGTATAAAAATGACTTAAACTATGGTGTTTAATGTGTAAAAATTATTATGATAATAAGTGTAATTATACACTTATCACTTTGCTGATCAAGAAATTGGTTAGTCTCTCATACCAAGCTCTTGGAGCCTGCTTCAATCTGTAGAGAGCTTTCTTCAATTTGAAGACATGCTCAAAATTCTTCGGATATTCAAAGTTCATATGAGATGCGAAAGCACAAAGGATTCGAATAGCTTCAAGCCGAGTTACAGGAGCATAAGTCTCATTATAATCAATGCCTTCTTGTTGATTGTAGCCTTGCGTAATAAGCCTAGCTTTGTTCTTGATAACAAAGCCATCTTCATCTAGCTTGTTCTTGAAAACCCATTGGGTTATGATAATTGATTTCCCTTTGGGATTAGGAACTAGATCCCAAACATCATTGCGCTTGAATTGATCCAGCTCCTCTTGCATTGCGATCATCCAATAATCATCTCCTTCTGTATCTTCAAATTCATGGGTTCAATCAGAGAGATGAAAGCTTGATGACTCATCATCTACCAAGCTGACCTCATTCCATCACCAGATTATGAACATCATCAACAATGCTATCTAGCGGACAGTTATGTAAGCTCTAATCTCCCTTGGTAGACTCAGATCAACTATTGGAGGATCGATAGTGGATTGCTAAGGTGGAGGTTGATCTTCACCATCGTTGAAGTAAAAAGAGAGATCATCATCATCTTTGACTTCAGCATCATCATCATCATCATCATCCTCATATATGCCTTACTATTAGTTAAGTATCCTAGAAAGATACCTTCATCAAACTTAGGATCAAACTTACCTAGTTGCTCCTTGGTGTTAAGAATAAAGTACCTACAACCAAATGATTTTAGATGACCAATCTTAGGCTTGCGCCCTTGCTAAAGTTCATAGGGTGTTTTCTCTAGAATTGGGAGAATTAAAACCTGGTTCAAGATATAATAATCTGTGTTAATAGCTTACCCCCAAAAGTACTTTGGTACATTGTTATCACTCAGCATGGATCGAGCCATTTCAACTATGCTTCTATTCCTCCTTTCTACAACCCCATTTTGTTAATGTGTATAGGGGGAAGAGAAGTTATGGTCAATATCATGCACTGAACAGAATTCTTCGAAATGGAAGTTCTCAAATTCACGTACATGATCACTTCGAATTCTACTGATTTTAGTTCCTATTTCATTCATTATTAGAATACTGAGCTTGATAAAAGATTTATATATTTCATCTTTGCTACTCAACAAGACTACCCAAGTGAATCTCGTGAAGTCATCCACAACCACCAGTGAAAATCTCTTACCACCCATACTCATAGGTTGAACTAGGTTGAAAATATCTAGGTGAAGGAGCTCCAACTGTCACTCAGTTACTATGTGATTAATTGACCTAAATGATTTCTTAACGTGCTTACCTAGGTAGCAAGCTGAGTACAATTTATCCTTTTCAAAGCTTTTGATGGGTAAACCCATAAATAATTGATTTGGCCAGTTTGGACAAAGTGTTCATATTTATATTACCCAACCTTTTATGCCAAAGCTGCAAATTATCCTCCTTAAAAACAAGACAAACATTAGTGGAGATAGGGGATAAATCAATCATATACACATTATTGATTCTAG
>CATIWQ010037537.1:0-11718 GCA_949673415.1 Euphorbia schlechtendalii
AGCAAACAAACTAAGCAAATGCATTGCTACAAGAATCCCAGCTACTCCTGTATCCTTTAAGTTCCAATTTCTCCCCCAAAGATCGTTCCTTTCTTTCGTCACCTCCACATTTGATAGCATAATTTTCCTGTACGTGTTCACCTCCTGCTTTGTTTCTTCCTCAGATAAAGGACTTTCATTGATACCCACTGTTGCAATGTGGCTATTCTTGGTTCTAATACAACAAAGATTCAAACCTTTCCCTTCTGCAACTTGTTTTTAAACCTAACCATTCTGGGATATAATTAGAATTTCGGATTATGGATGAACGGTTCAAAGCAAATTTTGGTGGGCGGACAGGGAGAAAAGGGTAGGGCTTGATTTTGGTTAAGGGAGCAGTGACGGAAGCCATTGAAGGAGTAATTATGGATTTCTGTTTTAACTTTTCAAAAATTTTAAGATAACAAGGCTCGTTAAGGACTCAAATAACACACCTTGACCCAGAACATGTCTCCGTCAAAACATACTTCGACTTAAACACGTGCTAAAACCATTTAAGCATGGTAGCGGTGCTGAATCAAGTCCCAGACGAAAGGTCTTCAACGCTCCCTTACTCTACTCATGCCTAAGGCATAGTGCCGATGTCATCCCTTCAGCAATACCCTCCGTATATAAGTTGAAACATTCTCGGCACCACCCACGCCGATCCGACGCACTCTTTATCTATCCATTGTCGCATTAAATGCAAACTTGATGGGCGGGTGTGAATCATTTAATGCTTCGACGGCGGAAAAGACCCTCAAAGCGGCTTGTCACTTACGCACAACTTACAAGCGGGCTTCACAGGCCATCATTATACGAATTCCTATAAATAGCAAGGTAATCTCCCACTTTCAAGGTAACTGCTACTCTGAGAATACACCATTATCACCTCTCCCAAATCGCCAACTTTAGCATCGGAGGGTCTTCGCCGGAAACACGTCCGGCCGGAGACTTGTTTTACAGGTTCCGAGGATGTTGAAGATAGCAGACTTCACCCGACGGATACCAAATTGGTGCGGTGAGCGTGGACCTCAACCCAGAATCATGACTACTCCCCCAAACAAACCAACAAAACCTCCACTCACTCCGGGAACCATCCTGTTCTTAGACACACCGGGGTCTGGAAACAAAACTGGGACGTTGAACTCAGTCACCACAATTCCTCCGCAACAGACAGAGGCGCCTGCTTTCATGGAGCAAGAGATACTTGAAGAGAGAAGGAGAAGAAAAGCCGCGAAAAAGGACATAGTAGCAATGCTTGTCAGACAAAGCGAGCAACAAAATGCGGCTATGATCCTTATGCAAAACATGATGAACGAAATCTTACACTCGCGGAAAGAGGAATAAGAATTGCTCCGGAACCTTCGACAAGAAAAACAACTAACTATGTCGGGAGCACAACACCCGTCGCAAAGCTCCCATCAGTGGCGAGACGAGACCGCCCACACTATACATACCGCCGCTCGCGAACGCCAGAGAACGAAGGAACCGCCATGACCAAGGAAAAGGTAAAGACGGGGTCTCTGAGACAGGAAGAGAGGGGGTTCGAGGAGATATCACTCCAGCTCGAGGATAGAAGTTCCACACCTCAGGCCCACTCGGAACTGTCTCTAGACAGTGAAGGAAGCTCAGCGGGATCGAGGCGAAAGGCACCCGCACGGCTTAAGCCGTCTAGAAAAAACCTGGAGGCTGTGATAGCCGAGAAGGTGGACGCACTCTTAGTGGAGAGGGGGATGGAAGCAGCCGTACCAGACATCGTTGAGACAGCATCGCCTTACTGCACCCGCATACGCGCTGAAAGATTCTCGAGAGGGTTCAAGCAGCCCCGTCTGTGCTAGTACTCCAGAGTGGGGGATCCCACGACGCATGTTCGCTATTTTCGCCAATGCATGGAGGCGGTTGATGCCACGGATGCCATGCTATGCAAGCTGTTCCCCACCACCTTAGTGGCGCCCACGATCCACTGGTTCAAAAGCCTCAAGCCCGGATCAATAACGAACTTTGACATGATGCCCAAGAGCTTCGCTCTATACTTTGTCACGTTTATCCCACCCAACCGAACGGTTCAAGACATGCAGATGGTTTGACAAAGGTCAGATGAGTCCCTCGCAGATTTTGTGGAAAGATTCCAAAAGGTGGCCCTCGAGATCAAGGATTGTAACATCGACATAGCCTCAGAGGCGCTGGCCAGAAATTGCCCAAGCGCTGAATTGGTAAAGGATATCTCCACGGAGAGACCTACCACCCTGGCGACACTGATGTAGAAGGCCAGGAAATGGGTGCGTTGGGAAACCCATAAAAGAAACACCAAGCAAATCGAGGCCTCCGTGAGAGAGGAACTGGTAAAGCGATGAGACTTTGGAAAGCGTGAGCCAGACCACTGACAAGTGTATTGCCCAGAAATGCCAAGACGAGAGACGGAGGAATTCACCCCCTTCAATGCCAAGAGGAAAGAAGTCTTGATGTGGATCGAGAAGAACGGGGAAGACATCAAGTATCCCCCTAAGATGAGATACAAAGGAAAGCTGGTGGTTTATTGTGAGTTTCACAAAAGTGAAGGCTATGATATAGAATACTGCAGGGAGTTAGCCCGTGAACTAAATAAAAAGGCTGCCGATGGTCGGTTGTATCGCTTCCTCCACAACCTGCCGCGGGATAGACAGCGAGATGAAGGGGGGAGACCTCCCCGCCCAGAGCAGCGAGGCTATCAACCGCTTCGCCGCGATGCCGAGCCAGGCTATTAACTACCTCGCTGTAATGCTGAAGACCCCCCGCCTAGGGGAGTGATACATATTATCGCTGTGGGTACCCCCCAGAAGAAGAGGAAGAGAGAAAACAGGTTCAATTAAGATAACACCGACAGGGGAGGCGAAACATGCTACACCTTCGCTCAGGAGAAGAAACCCTCGCTGCACAATGATGCCTTGGTAATTGAAATGATGGTGGAGGGATTTCAAGTGCGCCACACACTAGTGGATACGGGAAGCTCGGTTAACGTAATGACCAGAAATGTATACGACGCAATCGAAGGGAACCCTAATCACCTCGCTATTCATCAAGCGTCGTTAATCGATCTAGGCGGACACGCTGTGCGCGTCTACGGATCGGTAAACCTATCTATATCATCGGGAGAGAATGGCCCTCGGTGGAAGACAAGGGCCGAATTTCTAATCGTGGACATCCCTTTGACGTACAACATAATTTTGGGACGCCGACTCATTATTGGTTCTGAGGGTATCATTAACCTTCGATACCTCACACTCCAAATACCTACACACCAGGGAATAACCACGGCCCGCGGGAATCAGCAGGCCACTCAGGAAACATATCTGATGTCCTTGAAGGCCGAACCTTTAACTGTGAATGACGAATCTGAACAGGAACGGGCAACCGAACTCGCGGATGTAATGGTAGCTGTAACCTTGGAAGAAGGGAAAGAAGTTCGCATGTCTGAAGGACTGAAGGAGGAAACTAAGGAAGAAATCCTCGTAGTATTGAGTGAGAAGTTCTACGCTTTCGCATGGACCTCGGCGGATTTAATGGGTGCCAGCCCCGAAGTTGCTGAACATAGGCTGAATGTACTCCCCCAGGCAAAACTAGTCAAACAAAAATGAGGAATCATGCGCCAGAGCGACAAAAGGCAATAGAAGAAGAGGTCTCTCACCTGCTTAAAGCAGGACACATCAAAGCAGTCCGATACCCTGACTGGATCGCCAACGTGGTATTAGTCAAAAAACCAAACTGTAAATTCTGCATATGCGTAGACTTCACAGACCTGAATAAAGCATGCTCGAAGGACAACTATCCTCTCCCCAGCATTGATATGTTGGTAGATGCTATGGAGGGTTACGCCATTTACTCTATGTTAGACGTAGCATCGAGGTATAATCAGATACCCATGGCCGAAGAGGATAAGGAGAAGACGTCGTTCATCACGCACGAAGGGATATACTGCTACAATGTCATGCCCTTCCGCCTCAAAAACGCTGGGGCCACTTACCAACGAATGGTAAACGCGATTTTCGGTAATATGATAGGAAAAGAAGTGGAGCTATAAAGCAAAGCTGAAGCGGAACACCCCGTAGACATAGCAAAGGTTCTAACCCTTTTGGAGAAATACGAGCTGAAGCTGAACCTAGAAAAATGTGCCTTAGACGTAACAGGAGGAAAATTCTTGGGATATCTGTTTTCACGAAGGGGAATAGAGGCTAAACCTGATAAGCTGAAGGCGGTACTTCAGCTCAAAGAACCCCGAAGCATCAAAGATATCCAGCACCTCAATGGCAAACTCAACTCGTTGGGTCATTTTATTTCTTATGCAGCACGATGATTCATCCCGTTCTACGAAACCTTTAAGGCAAAGAACTTCGCGTGGGGAGAAGATTGCGCCGCGACATTTGCACTGATAGTGTCTTCCCAGAAGTGGCGCCACTACTTTCAGGCCCACACAATTATAGTGCGAACCGATCTGCCTCTCAAAAAAAGGCTACAATGGCCTGAATCCTCTGGACGCCTCGCAGAGTGATCTCTTAAAGTTGTGGAGTTTGACATCCGCTTCGAACCAAGGAATGCGATGAAGGCATAGGTGCTAGCAGACTTTGTATAAGAAGGCCCCCAGCAAAGGAACTACCAGAAGCAGCATGGTGTATGTTTATAGATGGTAGTTCCAACAGTCCTGCGGCAGTCATTGGGATTTTCATTCAAGGCCCAAAGGGGATAATGATTCGGCAAGCAGCTAGGCTGGACTTCAAGGCCTCTAACAACGTAGCAGAATACGAAGTGGTGATTTTCGGCTTAGAGATCATCAAAGCTGTCAAGCTCGATAGCATCAGCATATTCAGTGACTCAGGGTTAGCGGTCAAACAGTTCGGTGGTGAATACAAAACCAAAAGTGAGGCCATGCGGCAATACCTTGCCAGGATCACCTCCCTCATAAAAGAAATACGTGCCGATGGTACTGAAATGACAACTAAGCAAATCCCTAGATCGCTGAACGGGGAGGCAGATAGGCTGGTGAAAGGGGCATTGAGCGAAGAGCAGGAGATCTTACTCTCCTGTGTCCCTCTGCGGATCAGTGTGCCTAGCATGCCGACAATAGAAGTGCTGCACATCGAAGAAGAGGATGAATGGTTCACTCCTATCAGTAAATATTTAGAACACAACGAGCTACCGGTAGAGGAGTGCGTAGCTCAGAAAATAGGGCAGAAGTCCTTTCGCTACGCGATGATCGGCGGACAGTTGTACCGGAAGTCCATCAGCCATCCTTGGCTGAAATGCATGGGTCGCATCAACGCCGATTACATACTGCACGAGGTTCACAAAGGCTTCTGCGGTGCACATGAGAAGAAGGATGCCATGTTAAGAAGAGCCAAGCTGCAAGGCTTCTATTAGCCAACAATGGAATTGGACTCTAAGAATCTGGTCTAATCATGCAAAGCATGCGCAAAAATGTCATCAGCACCAACTGGGCCGAGATCAATAATCCAGGCCACATGGCCCTTCGCCCTATGGGGCGTGGACTTGGTAGGGCCATTGCCGAGAGCGAAGCAGCAAAAACGTTGGGTCATTGTGGCCATAGATCATTTCACCAAGTGGATAGAAGCTGAACCCCTATCAACCATAACGCAGAAGCAAGTCACCTCTTTATTTAGCAAAAACATTATGTCATGATTTGGCATACCTCATACCATCATCGCAAACAATGGGACACAATTCAACTATCATGCATTCAAAAGTTTCTGCTAGCGGCTCAAAATACGACTTCGCTTCTCTAGCGTTTCCCATCCCCAGACGAATGGGATGACGGAAGTAACCAACCGAACCATTTTGGAAAGAATCAAAACGAGGGTACATGAGAACGGTTTGACATGGCTAAAAGAGCTCAACAATGTCCTGTGGTCCTACAGAACCACTCCCCGGACAGCAACGGGCGAAACACCCTTCCTCCTCACATATGAAACAGAAGCGGTAGTCTCCGTTGACATTGGCACACCCAGCACAAGGGTGGTAAATTATATCGAAGGGGCCTTCAATGATGACTTACTAAGGCACAACTTGGATTCATTGGTGGAAAGACGAGAACAGGCTCTCATCCGCATGACAGAATACAAACGGCGTATTGCACTCATACGCAACCAAAAAATCAAACCTCGTGCGTTTCAAGAAGGCGAGTTAGTCCTCCGTAATACAAAGGACTCACAAGCTAGAGAAGGTCGAGGGAAGCTTGGCATCAGATGGGAAGGTCCATTCAAAGTGGTGAGGCGGATAGGTAGCAGCGCCTACAAATTATCCACCACAAGGGGAAAGATCTTGCTCAGTACATGGAACGCAACATCCCTCTGAAAGTTTTACCCAGGAGGATAGCAATTGTAACACTTTGCGTTTTGTAGGGCTGTGTTTTGTAAGCTTTCAAGGCAATGACAATACAATGTTTCACAAATTATGACAGTACAATGTTCAAGTAGAAGTAGGCGATCACAACTCAAACAGCCCGCAGGGTCACATCCTTAGAGATCCCCTCGACGCTCTTATGCTTTGAAATTAAAGCAAGTTAAAACAGCCCGCAGGGTCGGATTCCTAGAGATCCCCTCAGCGCTCTTACGTTTTGAAATTAAAGCATGTCAAAACAGCCCGCAGGGTCAAATCCCTAGAGATCCCCTTGGTGCTCTTAAGCTTTGAAATTAAAGCAAGTTAAAACAGCCCGCCGGGTCGGATCCCTAGAGATCCCCTCGACGCTCTTACGCTTTGAAATTAAAGCAAGTTAAACAGCCCGCGGGATCAGATCCCTAGAGATCCCCTCGGCGCTCTTACGTTTTGAAAATAAAGCAAGTTAAAACAACCCACAAGGTTAGATCCTTAGAGATCCCCTCGGCGCTCTTACGCTTTGAAATTAAAGCAAGCTAAATAGCCCGCAGGGTTGGATCTCTAGAGATCACCTCAGTGCTCTTACGCTTTGAAATTAAAGCAACTTAAAACAGCCCGCGGGGTCAGATCCCTAGAGATCCCCTCGGCTCTCTTACATTTTGAAAATAAAGCAATTTAAAACAACCCACAGGGTTAGATCCCAAGAGATCCCCTCGGCTCTCTTATGCTTTGAAATTAAAGCAAGCTAAACAGCCCACAGGGTCGGATCCCTAGAGATCCCCTCGATGCTCTTACGCTTTAAAATTAAACCAAGTTAAAACAGCCCGCAGGGTCAGATCCTTAGAGATCCTCGGACGCTCTCATGCTTCAAAATAAAAGCAAGTTACAACTAACTAAAGCTACACATTAATCATTTCAGCATACCCTAGAAAGGTTAAGGGATTTCCTAATCATCTTAGCAGCCAACTAAGGCTCAAGGGATCTCTTAGTTCAGCTAACAAAAGCTATAAGAAAGCAAGTTCAGCACATGATATACATTCAATGATACAACAACACAACATGTAGATAAGGGAATGCAACATTCTTCACAAAAACCCGATAGCAAACAAAACCAATATCAGCAACAAACGCTCAATTAACAAAATATATTTGCAAACCCACAAGCCGGACCTAATAGCTACCAAGATTCAAACACAATTCAAAGAGAGTTACAAAATAAAAAGGAAGAGGTGGTAGGCTGCGCTAGCTTAAAGAGGAAAAGAGGCATGTGTAAATCGCAGAATCTTCTTCATCCAACCCCAAATGAATAGGCTCCAAAGGATCAACATCTAAAAAATTATCAGCATAGTCCAATGGAGGCTCCTTATCATCAAAGGGTGGAGATCTCAGACCATCAAGACTAGATCTCCTCTTCATCTGTTGCCACAAAGGAGATGTTGGAGTAAGAAGGCTCTGGTGCTGGAGGCCCAAATATATGCTCATCCTCCTCTCAGTGGCCGAGGGGCTCATCAGGCGGAGCTAGCTGAGCGAGATCATCAATGTTCGCTCTGGGAAACTTATCACGCACCGCGCGGAGGAAGGCGGTGCGGTAGCTGAAATGATCCTCTCACCAATCCTTGCGGGTCTGCTTCACCTTCAACTTATACTTTGCTTTATGGCGTTCATATTTATGCTGAAGGTTCCACAACGCCTCAGTATTCCCCTCGGCGATGATCCTCCAATAGCCCAGCCCCTTTTCCGCTCTCTCCAAGGCCTTTACAGCCTCGACCTTCTCCTCCCTCTCCCTTGCCGCCTCGGCCCTCACCTCCTCTACTAACGCTTTAAGCCTATTCTCATCAGCTTCAGCGGTGGATTTGATTTTGGTTAACGCCAGTTCGTGCTTCTCCTCCAAGCCCCGCATAGTACTTATCAGCTCCTTCCGCTTCACCTCGGAGTACTCCAAGTCCTCACGGGCTCGAGGCTCCGCAGCCTGCTTCTTGAAAGCCTGCCCCATCTTTCGGGTTGCCTCTTCCACCTCAGCAAGGGCATCGTGCTCCTGCTGAACCTCCTTCAGCCACTTAAAACTGCCTTGCAAAGTATTATAGGCAGCCTCCACTTGCCGCTGAGCGTCAACCAGCGCTTTCGCCGGTGGAAAAAGCCTTCACAACACAACACAAGTTAATATCTAAAGAAAGATGAATGATATATGTACACGGAAACACTTACAAGTAAGGCTTGCTTCACAACATAGACCCCTAGCTCAGCAGAACCCATCGCGCTGAATTGCGCATCCTCATGGGGCAGCTCAGTATAGAGCCCCAACTCGCTAACAACCTCCACCTTCAACAGAGACACATCCTCCCCATGGACCTTCCGCCACAGCTATAAAGGAACCAGACAAAGCTCAGCCACAATGCAAGCAAACAAAAAACAACAAAGGTGGGAATTTTACAGATTAATCAAGCATACCAGTGGCGGATCATATTTGACCCATTGGACCTACTCCTCCTCAGTAAGCGGAGCATTCCCCTTGGAGGACTTCCCCCCAACTTCACTGTCATTGCGGGGGAGCTTCTTCCCCCTTTTCCTAATCTCCACACCTTTGGAAGGTGCGGTAGGTGTCTTCACCCTAGGAGGAAGCCCCCAGGGCTAGTCACAGAGACCAATGCTCTCTGAGGCTTGGTTTCTATGATAACCACATCTTCTTCGGCCTTGTTGGTCGTCTCTTGCACAACAAGGGGATCCAGAATCCCCTGCTCAAGAAGCTACTACACCCATCCCCCAGCAGCAACACCCTCTACCTTCGGTGTCACCTCCACAGCCGCTGAAGTCGTGGCCCCCACAGACACCACCTCCATCTCGCTTCCCACTCCCGTGGGGGTGCCCTCTAGCGTTTGGATCTGCGCCGCTACCACTACAGGAACAATTTTGGGTTTCCACTTAGTACGAGCCATTCCTACAAATAAAAGGAAAAGAAAAATTAGTTTTTCGTAGCCTCACCATCCTTGGCAATTAAATCAGTATAAATGATGGCCCCTTCATTTATCCAGCAAAAGAGGCCATCTGGTTGGCCTAGTAAATATTCCGCCACACGTCAGTGGATGCCTGGCCGAATTTGGAGCACAATCTCCGCCTCTCGATGCTGCGAAGGGCTTAAATCCAAGGCTCGTCGTCATGTGTAGGGATCCTCAAGATTGCGGTTCCATTGGGTATGGAAAGGAAATTTTCCACCCCTCAATGAGTTGGGCGCGCCCTCTTCTACATTGTCAGGGGACGGTGAAGTCCTTGACATTGGACTGCTTCCATATTGGCATCGGCGTCGTCTCCCTTGTGCTTCTCCAAAACATGAAGGCTCCCGCATGCATAGTGCGGGGCTTGAAAAAAAGGCGGAATACAGGCCCGGAGAGGATGAAGCCCAGCTCACAGCACATCCGTGCCAATACAGCCAAAACGATCCAAGCATTGGGATGCAATTGGCCGGGGCACAAGCCAAACTCGCGTAGTACATCCACTACGCCGGTGTCCATAAGGAAGCGGAATCCCCACCGTACTTGTTTAGAAAGTACGGGCACAGAATCTTTCTTAGGGGGATTTCACATAACTTCCCCCTTCTTCGGCGCCTTCCCCAGTACACCGCTAGACGCCCCAACCAGTAATTCATAAATTTCATTCACCTCCTTCTTCCTGATGGTGGTAGGCATTTAACAGTCAGCCCCTTTGGTAGAAAAGGGAGAAGAAGATTCTCCCGTCACAATTCGGCGGCGCGGGACGTAACCCGAACCACCCCCCACCATCTCCACTTCAACGGTGGCCTCTGGAACCCTTAAAGGCAACATGATCGTAGTAGAACGGGGGCTGTGCTCCTCCGCTAATTGCTGGTGATCGACGCGGTGAATCAAAGCACAAGAATCAGACGAATTAGAAGACGTTTTACTTCAAGAAAAAACGGAAAAGGATGGAAAGAAAAACAAAACACTCAACTGAGAAAAAGAAGGATTGCCAAGAAGTTACTGGAAGAAGACGAACTACTTGAAAGCAAAGAACGTAACAAGATTTCAGAAAACAAATGTACCGGAAGAACCTTGCAGAACATAAACAACCCTATTTATACAAAATAACGCATGGAACACGAAGGGTTAAACCCGTTATAAGAAGCGCGATCATCATTACTGTTCAAAACGACGGATATGAAAGGTCGCATCCAAATCAACAGTCGCAGCTCACCAAAAACGACAAGCTTTTTCTACGGCCCTAAAGAGCCTTCATTTGGGCTCATTAGGGGGCAACTCCTGATAACAATGCCTATTAAGGGCCCAAATAACACACCTTGGCCCAGAACACGGCTCAGTCAAAACACACTTCGGTGTAAACACTCGTTGAAACCATTTAAGCATGGTAGCGGTGCTGAATCAAGTCCTAGACGAAAGGTCCTCAACGCTCCCTTACTCTACTCATGCCGAAGGCATAGTGCCGAGGTCATCCCTTCAGCAATACCCTCTGTATATAAGCTGAAACATCCTCGGCACCACCCACGCCGATCCGGCACACTCCTTATCTCTCCACTGTCGCATTAAATGCAAACTTGAGGGGCAGGTGTGAATCATTTAATGCTTCGACGGCGGAAAAGACCCTCAAGCAGCTTGGCACTTGTGCATAGCTTGCAGGCGGGCCCCACAGGCCATCATTATACGAATTTCTATAAATAGCATGGCAATCTCTCACTTTCAAGGTAATTGCTACTCTAAGAATACACCATTATCACTTCTCCCAAATCGTTAATTTTAGCATCGGAGGGTCTTCGCCGGAAACACTTCCGGCCAGAGACTTGTTTTGCAGGTTCCGAGGAAGTTGAAGATAGCAGACTTAACCCGACGGATACCATTTTGTAAATATTTGTAATTTGTACTTGATTGCTTCACGGTTATATAGTTTCATATTGAATTGTTTGCTTTTCTTAATTAGAAGTAGTAGCGCAAAAGCTGCTATCTTTTACTCACTCTAAGTTGGTAGTTGAAAGCATACAAAAAGTGTGATCAATGGGCGACAACTAGTTCTTCCGTGTTCAAATTGGCAACGAGGCCTGCAAACCCTTGTGTCTCAAAAACTCTTGGTCAGTTTCTATGCTCATCAATCCCATGTTCTTTTTTTTTTTTTTTTCTATTTTTCGTTTAGAAATAGAACTGGAAGGCCTTTTAAAAAGAGTTCTATATTTTGAGTGATTATGAATATTACTGAGATGGACGAAATGAAACAGCAGTCTTGCAATTGAAAGTGGGGATGGATTTCAGTATCTAAATTGGTTAAAAATCTCCAAGAATATGGAGTTTCTAAATTTAATGTTGTTCATGAAATTAA
>CATIWQ010037572.1:0-26333 GCA_949673415.1 Euphorbia schlechtendalii
TAAATAGGGCTCCAAACCTTACAATTTCGTGGGTCATAGTGCACCAAGAGAGAGGAGAGCATTAGAGTGCAATTATAGGGTTACATATAGTGTGTGTAGATAGAGAGTTCGCTATGTTCATAAGTGTTAGCGAGAAAATGTTTAAGTGATTCAAATCCTTATTTCGATCACTAGATTCTCTATATTCTCGAGCGATTGTTGTATAAGTGTACTTGCAAATCACTTATCAATAAAATTTTTCATTCTTCAATATTCGTTTATTCGATATTCGCAAAGAAAATCATCCTAGCGGAGGTTCTGTATGGGTCGAGACAGAATTCAAAGCAGACGCAGGAATTGCGAAATTGACTACTCTCATTAAAAAGTGGATACGGTTTGATCAACTTTAGCTTTCACTTGCATACCTTACAACTTTGCTTTGCTTTCTGCTTATACTTTTTATGTCGAAGTTTATGATATGTCTATGTGTCATACTGCGTATTTCGTGTTAAGTCTTTCATGTTAATCAAGTTAAATGCATTGGAGTTAATTTTAAGAGTAATTTCGGGGTTAACAATATCATGTATAATCACTGGATCTGTGATATAACGCTGTTTAGTGAGCCAACATTTTTGGAATGGTAACTTGCTAAATGTGGCTATGTGAGAGCGACCCGTATTAAGCATAGTATTGACGTTGTCCAGGTTTATATAATTATCTTAATTCATTTGCGCTAGGTTTAGAAAAGTTATTTCATTTGTTGCTCTGTAGTGAATAATTGAACATCTGGGTATTTTGAACCGAGTCTGTTAGATTAGTTTAGTGAATCGTAACATCTTTGTTGAACTTGCATGTTTTCTCTGCTATCCTTATTTCATAGGAAAAATCTATATATTTAGATTTTCTAATCTTTCATATCTATATTTACTCATTCTTCATTCTAACCCTCCTATTCAAAATATCAAATCTATTTTATTTTCTCTATTCTGTCTTCCTTATTGATCTTTAGACTTGGTTCCTTCCCTGTGGGTTCGATATCTTTTAAAAATATATCGCAACTGTATACTTGTAGTTATCATCATTTTTCTATGTGATAAGAGGTACTGAAAACACCTATACTTTACATGAACAAGTTTTTGACTCCATTAAAATATAGCCAAATCTTGCGAACAAATTATTAAACTTATAAGTAGAAAAGTGGCGAACACTACCTACTAAGGAAAATTGGTTAGACCAAATTTTTCAAATTTAAATAGAAGGGGCTATTTGAATGTCGAGAAAATTGTAGGAATCATGTATTTAATTAAAGATCTTATTTCAAATGCATGCACATATAATAATTTTTAAATAAATACTATCTTATATCTAGGTTGAATATGATCACTAATGAAAATACTCGCTTTGATATCGGTCCTCTTGTTGACATAAAATATGATGCTTGCAACTTTAATGAGTAGTTTGAGACTATTAGAGGAGTTCTTCAAAACTACTACCTGGATTACGTTTTGACTGATCCAAGTCCCAAACATCCCAGCAAGAATACTTTTACATGTGAGATGAATGATTATGAGGAGCATAAGGGAAAAACTATGAGTTTGCAGCAAAACTCATGTTAGACCACATGCTCCCAAAGTACACACATGTGTACAAAGGGTTGGATCTCGCAACCATGATTCCTCATCTCAAATTGGTGGAAAGTTTGGAAGATGAACTGTTCCACAGTATATTGCAGGGAGACACCCCAATAGTAGAGTTGGCTTTGAACATATATGACAACTCGGAGAGATTGAGAAAGTTGGGAGTTGAGTATAGTGAGCAATCCTTGAGGAAAATGGTATTGAGGGTATTACCTAATAAATATGATTTGTTCAAGAAGATGCTTAAGGAGTGTTCTCCTAACTGTACCTTGACCCAACTTATGGACTTGCTCGAGATTTATGAATTTGAGTTTAGAAATAAACTCAAAGAGCAAGTGAATGCTGAGGACCTTAAGTTGAAGAAACTCAAAGGTTTAAAAGTCAAAAGAAAGCTCATGAGGAAGTTAGAGTTAAAGAGGGAAAATGTTTCTCTTGGAACAAACTCATTGGATGATGAAAGCTATGGCTCGAATTTCTAGATGTATGTTCATAGTAGAGAGTTTCTCCACAGTTCCCCATGAGTCTACATGAGTATTGGATACTAATTGTGGTACTCATATCTGTACTTTTGTGTAGGGGTTACAGAATAGTAGGAGGTTTGCAAAGAGGGAAATGGACCTAAGAGTTAGAAATGGAGCACGGTTTGCTGCAATAGCAGTAGAGAGATAGAGCCTTTGTTTGCCTAGTGGCCTAATTTTAGTTTTAAACAATTGCTATTATATTCCTACTGTCATTAAGAATATTATTTAAGTTACGCATTTAGCAACAAAGGGATTTGAGATTTTATTTTCTAATAATAATTGTCAAATTCGACGCGATAATGTTCTTTATGCTTGTGCCATATTTTTTTATGACATTTATGTTCTAGATACTAAAACTGAAATTCTAAATATGCACATTGTTAAGAAATTGAGATTAGATAAATGAGAAATCCTCATACGTAGGCATTGTCGTCTAGGCCATATAAATGAGACTCGCTTAACTAAGTTACACAAATGTGGTCACTTGGGCCCAATGGAATGGGAATCCTATGGGGCATGCGAATTAAAGGGGAAGATGATTAAGAAACCTTTCAAAGGAAAGGGTTAGCATGCTACTAGCACCTTGTAATAATGGATTCTGATTTATGTGGTCCAATGAGTGTTAAGACACATGAGGGTTTCATCTACTTTATGATGATTACTCGCTATATGGTTATTTGTTCCTTCTGAGGCATAAGTCTGAAAGTTTTGAGAATTTCAAAGAATTCAGAACCGAAGTAGAGAAACAACTTGGGAAAAGTATTAAGACCCTTCGATCTGATCAAGATGATGAATACTTAAGCCAAGAGTTTCAGGATTATTTAAGGGATAATGGTATTTTATCCTAGTGGACACCTCCTTATACACCCTAAAACAATGGAGTGTCAGAAAAGAGAAATCAAACCCTACTCGATATGGTTTGGTCCATGATGAGCCAAGAAGAACTCAGCAGATCCTTTTGTGGTTATTCACTTGAGAGTGTAGTTTATATTCTAACCAGAGTGCCCACGAAATCAGTTGATCAAACACCTTACGAATTGTGGTATGGTAAGAAACCAACTCTTTATCACTTGAGAGTTTGGAAATGTCCTGCTTACGTAAAGAGGATAAGTTCAGATAAGCTGGGTGCTAAGTGTTATAGGTGTCTGTTTGTAGGTTACCCTAAGGAGACTATAGGGTATACCTTTTATGATCCCAAAGAACAAAAAGTACTTATTTCAAAAAATGCTCAATTCCTCGAGAAGGAGCATATACTTGCAAAAGCTAGTGGGAGAAATCTTGAGTTAGGCACTCAAGAGCCAAGAACGAAAGGAGGGACTTGAATCCTTAACCTCAGCCTTGGCAAGCAAAGCATATGAATTACGACTCGGCACCTTTGATATGGTGTGGTTCCAGCTTAAGGAAACCGGGCTGGGAAAAGATAAGGATAATAAAACCTGTTGTTGGAAGGGATCATGTTAGGCGAAAGTTAGTTGTAGAGGAATAACTTCTTTCACAAAAAATGGTTCATTTTTTATTTTGATCCATCAGGACTGACATTGTTCTTCATGCTTTCAAGAGTGAGATCATCAAATCGAAGCATTCACTATCAAATAAATGCCTATGCTAATGGAATCTCCAATTAGAATGGGGTCTGGTATGATGCTTGTGGAAAGCCTGGACCAAGGATTGCTTGATCCCTAGAGTCTATCTTCGTCAATGAATTGCATGCGAGATCCAACGGTGAACAACTGCCCAAAAGAAAGACATCTAGGTTATTTAGGAAGAATTGCAGCAATTCCCCTTTCTTATTCATCTTCAGAAAGATGGTGGTATGTCCAAACGAGTGTTTGTTCTAGAGCCGAAGATTAAGATTAGTATTCAAAGGGCTTTCCATAAGTCCCAAGATTGTCTTTACCTGATTACTAGTCCGATGCTTTTGGCGAAACCAATTCCTAGGGTGTGACAGCTACCGCTTCTAGCCTCCTTCATTCCTACTGCCCCTTCAGTGAGAAGTTCCCTTCCCTTTTCAAAATTGCCGAATTGGTCTACCTTTAATGGGGTCACCTCATATTTTCCTTAACCTTATTAATGATTGTTCCTACACCTATTACACAAGAAAGTTTAAGCATGGAACAAACTATTATAACACTAACATTGTGTAGGTCAGGTCGATCTCCAATAACTCCCGAGTGATATGTGTTTCTCATCACTGATGATAAATATCTCTTCTTTATAGAAGATTATGAGCGAAAGACTTAAAAGGAGGCAATGGAAGGCTTAGATTCTAACAAATGGTTTTCAGCCATGAGGTCAGAGATGGACTCCATGTACGAAAATCAAGTTTGGAACTTGATAGATGCTCCAAGTGGGATTAAGCCTATAGGATGCAAGTGGGTTTTCAAGAAGAAAACTGACATGGACGGTAACGTAATTACCTATAAGGCAAGGTTGGTTGCAAAAGGTTACAGTAAAAAAGAAGGCATTGACTATGAAGAAACCTTTTCACTGATGGTCATGCTAAAGTCTATCAGGATACTCCTTGCATCATCGCTCATTACGATTATGAGATTTGATAGATGGATGTGAAAACAACATTCCTTAACGTGAATTTGGATAGGGATGTGGATATGGCACAACCTAAGGGTTTTACATCCAAGGATTACTCAAAGGTATGCAAATTGCAGAAGTTCATCTATGGACTTAAGCAAGCATCAAGGAGTTGGAAAATTAGGTTTAACGAGATAATCTGAGAAATTGGTTTTGTGTCAAACACTAATAAGCCTTGTGTATATAAGAAGGCTAGTGGGAGTGCAATCATTTTCCTTGTATTATATGTTGATGACATATTGCTGATAGGAAATGATGTTCCTTTTCTTTAGATAGTTTAGTCATGGTTGTCAAAGAAGTTCTCCATGAATGATCTTGGAGAAGCATCTTTTTTACTTGGTATAAAGATCTACCAAGATAAATCGAGAAGGCTGCTACATCTTTCATAAAGTAAATACATAGACAAGGTTTTAACTAGATTTAACCTTGCCCAGTCAAGAAAGGGTTATCTCCCAATGTCTCACGAGATTAACCTTTCTAAATCTTAGTGTCCGAGAATATAAGAGGAGAGACTACGCATGAATGGAATACCCTATGACTCAGCGATAAGATCCATCATGGATACTATGGTATGCACTCAGCCTGACATCTCACATTCTTTGAGCGACATGAGCATATTTTAATCTGACCCATGTGAGAAGCACTGGATGGCCGTTAAAACAATCCTTAAGTACTTATGTAGAACTAAGGATATGTTTTTAGTATATGGAGAAGGTGATCTCTCTGTGAAGAGATACATCGAAGCAAGTTTTAAATCTAACAGGGATGATTACAAGTCCTAGTCAGGATATGTGTTTATGTTAAATGGAGGGGTAGTTGTTTGGAAAAGTTTCAAATAGGATACGACTACTGATTCAACCAAAGAATCTGAGAATATAGTTGCTTCAGAAGTAGCTAAACAAGCTATCTGGATTAAGGGATTTATTGGTGATCTCAGTGTGGTGTCGATCATTTTAAATCCAATGCTTAGGCAAAGGAACCACGGTCTCGTTAAAGAAATGGACATGTACTCAGAAAATACCATCTCATTTAGGAGATAGTAGCTAGAAAAGATATAAGCTTAAAATACATCCCAACTGATTTGAATCTAGCGGATGGGCTAACAAAGCCATTGACTCAGGTTAAGCATGACCAGCATGTTAACGAGTATGGTATGAAACACATGGGCAATTGGCTCTAGTGCAAGTGAGAGATTTTCAAACATGATGTATGCCCTAGAGGCAATTAGGGCGATATATCTTAATTAGTTATAATGTACAAACAGTTTCGGATTATTATTAATAATAATAAAAGGTATCTTTGTGATTTATCAGTGCTTTTGTTTACACTTATGTATCTCGTTAGTTTCATATATGTATAGTATTATATATATGCACATTGATAAGATAAAGTCCATGACTACTTCATATCGTAAAAGTGAGAGGACATGGTGGGAGCCATGTGGTGTGAAAACTGTACATACATGTTAATATGAATAGTCTAAATATCCCTAGTAATAGTTTCATTAAGACTGGACATCAATGAAGCGGACAGACTAGCATGAGTAGGCTTACTCCTTGGATAAGATCTAAGCAGCTGATTTAACAAGCTGAAGGTGGTACCTTGAGTTAACATAGAATGTATTCGGGTAATACATTAGAGATCGCTATAAGACAGACACTCAAAAATAACTATATCCATGTGTTGGTGTCATGTCTCATTGCAATAGTAGTACAAGTATCCTCAGACCTGAGATACTAGTTTCCTTATGTAGGAGTTGCTATAGTCTGGGTCATACTTATTCATACCTAATGATCAGGATGATACGAGTGATTACGGGTATAGTGATGATCACATGTTGGTAAGTCGAGTAGTCAAGATGGGATCTATCGAGCTAGATATAGTGATATAATGGGAGATTTACCTTAGGGCCTCTTGTTTAAGAGACACACTTATAAACCTCTGATCAGAGTATAAGATTGATAGAACGGGTTTCTAGTCAATCTTGATACATTATGGTGAGTGGTGTTCTTCATGAATAAGTTTAATTCTATGATAGCTACGACTATTACATGAGCTGACACTTAATCCAAGCTCAATAAACTGGATGGTACTTAATCTGATGAAAGGAGTGTATTTTATTGGTTACTACTATAAAACCGGATAAAGTCACAGGCACGTGATGTTCCGAGTATTGGGTGATCATACGCCTTTGCTAGAAAGCCCATTTGATCTTATAGAGTTATTGAGTTCCATATAGGTATGGAACATTGAGCTTAAAGGTTCCGGATGGGAAGCCAAGTTTAGGTTAACCCCTAGCGGCTCTATACTTCGGGATCCTATGATGTCACACACTTTGGTTTTTTATTGGACTAAGTAAAGAACCTATAAACTAGGTTTATGCCGAGAATATTTGTTTATTGAATTCGATGGAAGAATTATTAATTTGTTGGAGAAATTAATAATTAAAAGGAATAAAGGAGAAAATTGGGAAAATTCCACGGAGCAAAGCAAGTGAATTTTTCTGGTTGTGAGTGGGCCCTAAACGAACACAGGTTATTTGGAGTGGGGCATGTTCAGCTGCCCCGCAAGCTGAAAATCTTGCGGGCTGCTAGTGTACATGCTAAGCATACGCGTACTAGTGAGTAGCAGGCCCACAAGCCCAGCTTGCGAGAAGGCCCTCAAGCTAGGCTTGCGGTACTAGGCCCACAAGCTAGGCTTGCGGTACAAGGCAAGCCCATTAGGGCTTGCCTTGTGGCAAGGAGGCGCAGGTCAGCCCGTGGGTCCTAGGGATCCGCCTGACTACCCCAGTTTGGTGGGATGGATTTTTCCCATCTCACATTAGAGAAAAGAGTGGAGTTTTTCACTCCCCTCTCCCTATAAATAGGCCTATCATCTCCTCCTTATTTCGTACTTCAGCTCAGCCTTTTTCTCTTAGTTTGACATCATTTCTTTTGTGAGATTTAGCGAGATCTTCCTCGAGTTTCTCCAAGCAACTAAGAATTCTTTAAAAGGCTCTTTCTATTTTGAAGTGAGCATTCTTAGTTAATATTTTTGGGTTGGTCTTCGAGTGGTCTAGCAGCTGCTTTCTACCAATGGGTTCTACCTCAGCTGATGTTTTGATCGGTGAAGATCTGTGTGAATCAATTGTAGAGACTATCCTAGTTTGGAGGTTAGTGCCAACAGAGTTCTTCTGAATTTCTCTAAGGAAAAGCTGCATCTAAAAGGAGAGAGAAGGACGCATCAACTGGTAATGTTCTAACTTAGATGCTAGGTTTCTTTCAAAAGTTTTATAAACCTATTGGCATCTATGGAACGTTTCAACTTAGATTATATCAATCATGGCATGCTTAGGAGATCTTTTAGTTTAATTTTAAGCTTTCAAATTCCACCTTGCAATGTTGCATGTTCAATTACTATCTTGATTAATCAGTAATGACATGGAGGAACAGTGAAGAAGAAGAATCCCTTGAGTTATTTACCAACGATGAAAATATTACTCAAATATGGTTCATGGGTATAGATGATAAGGCTCCTACCATTGAGTTAAATGCTGACACAAAAAGAATTCCATCTTGAAAGAAACCATCTCAAAGTAATTCCTACCAAAATGACGAGGTAAACTCTAACTTCAAAATGCCTAATGAAATCATGCAAGTGCTGATGGACATCTATAAGTTGGTCAAGAAAAATAGAAAGCATGTGAAGTTCCTTGAGGAAGATCGTGAAGATGTTGTTATACATTATCAAGTCATGGGAAATATAGTGAATGCCCTGCATAAAAGATAAATCGAGATTGAAATTGATATTGAGAAGCATAAGAGTGGTGTTAATGGGAGTAAATGCAATAGAGCTCAATCGGAGAGTGATGTTAATTGAAGGAAATTTGTTTGGGAAAATAACATTTCCATAAGCAAGTAGGACTCAGAAGTAAAACTAGACTCCAAGGATAAATCATCCTTAGAAGCCATTATAGAGGAAACCTCAAACTAAGAGACAAGCTCCAAGACCAAGTAAAAAAAACTCCTCAAAGATATGACCACTCAAATGTGGCTAATATATCTTGAAGAAGAGATAAAACTTAGAGGAAAATTCAATATCAAAGGCAAACTTCCAAGAAGGAGGCAAGTTTCATAGCTGGTAAGAGCTCAAGAACCATATAACTTATGCCCTCCTCAATAATAGTAAAAAAAAGATGTTCAACCTTCATTGAAACTTCTTTGCAAAGAAGAACCACATAGCAGTAATCTGAAGGCATAGAAACAAATAGAATAATGAATGCACATGGACTAATTTAGCTTTTGATACACTCGAACCCATAGCAAATTGGGTTTGAAGGTTCTAACCTTTATCTTTTACAGGTAAGCCTTAGGCCCATGGAAGTTAAAAAACTACGGTACATTAAAAATGGATGCTTAAGGCACATGACAAGAAATAAAGATTCATTCATTAATCTAAAGCACAAAAGATGTGCATGTGTAAGCTTCGGAGATAACAAGAAAGGAAAGATCATTGGAAAAGGAACTATTGGAGATGAAATCAAAATTGATGAAGTTTCTCTGGTAGATGGACTAAAGTTCAATCTTCTAAGTGTAGCTCAACAATGTGATCAAGGAAGAAAAGTCATCTTCAATTCAAATACTCAATCATTGATTGTAAGTCAAATCAAACCTTTCTTTATGCATCTTGAGTAAATAATGTTTATATGATATATATAAATGATAAAACCAAAAAGGATAAATCCCTAATGTCAAAAGACGAGGAATCTTAGCTATGGAACAAAAGATTGGGACATGCTAACATGAATCTTCTATCCAAACTAGCAAAAAAAAAAACCTGTCGAGGGTCTAAACTTTTGAAAAGGATCATTTGTGTAATGCATGTCAATTGGAATACAGTTCAAAAGAGCTTTAAATGAAAGCCTAACTTTTTATCTAAATGAGTCCTTAACCTTGTACATGTGGACCTATTTTGCCATGTTCAACCTATGCCCATGGGAGGACACACACACACACACAAACACACACACACACACACACACACACACACACACACATATATATATATATATATATATATATATATATATCATGGTAACAGTGGATGACTATTCTAGGTATCCATGGGTTGTCTTACTCAATAGCAAGGATGAAGCCTATGAAGGTTGCCAAACTATGTAATAAAATTGAAGTTGAACAAAATATCATATTATCAAGAATTAGAAATGATCATGGGAGAGAATTCTAAAATAAGCTAGTAGTTGGATTCTATGATGCTAGAGGCATTGAGTACAACTTTTTTAGCTCTTCACACTCCTCAACAAAATGGGTTGTTGAAAGAAAAAATAGAAAAATAGTTGAGATGGCTCGATCAATGCTAAGTGAAAATAATTTACAAAATTTTTTTTGGCTAGAATTAGTTAACACAGCATGTTATATCTTAAATAAAGTTAATGTAAGAGCTGTATTAGATAAAACATCATATGAACTTGGGAAAGGTAGAATACCAAAAATTTACCATTTCAAAGCCTCTGGCTGCAAATTTTTTATCCTTAAAAATAAAGAACAACTTGGAAAATTTGATCTTAAATCTTATGAGGTAATTTTTATTGGATACTTAACACATAGTACAACCTATAGAGTCTTTGTTAAAAGAACAACATCACTAGAAGAGTTTTGCACATGTAGATTTGATGAAACTAACTATGCAGGAAATGAGAGTAGCTCAAAGGATGATGGAGAAAACATCTCACAAAAACCATCCTCTAATCAAGAACAGGGTGAGCCATCAACCAAAGATGAACTCACTGAAATCAACTTTTCAAATGGCCTTTAAGGGAATTCTACAACTTCTAATGTAACTAATCAAGCTCACTCATCTACCAACGGAGACTAGAACCAAGAAGGATCATCTTGAGAGACTTATCCTTGATGCAACTCAAAATCCAGTATTGAATAGAGGACAATTCAATAGAATGTTAAGTCATCCAACATTTGTCTCAATAATGAAGCTAAAGAAGTTTGAAGATGCTGAGCATGATGAGAGTTGGATAATGGATATGCAAGAAGATTTTAATCAATTAATCAGAATTGATGTCTGAGATCTTGTTCCAGCACCAAAGAACAAATTCATGATTGGAACTAAATGGGTTATCAGAAACAAGCTAAATAAAGATGGAAAAGTTGTCAGAAACAAAGCAAGGCTTGTCACTCAAGGATACTATCAATAGGAAGGAGTTGATTATGATGAAACATTTACTCCTGTTACAAGACTTGAAGCCAATAGAATTTTATGTGCATTTACTTCTCACATATTCTTCAAGTTGTATAATTGACATCAAGAGTGTATTTCTAAACAACTTAATTACAGAGGAAGTGTATGTAAAGCAGCCACCTGGATTTGAAGAATCAAACTATCTCAATCATGTATACAAGTTGAAGAAAGCTCTTTATGGATTGAAGAAAGCTCCTAGAGCTTGGTATGAGAGGATAACAAGTATTCTTATCTCTAAAAGATACATAAAAGGTAATACATATACAACTTTGTTCATCAAGAGTAAAAATAGAGATATCATCCTGGTACAAATATATGAAGATGACATCAATTTTAGAGCCACTGATGATAAATTATGCAAGGAATTCAACAATCAAATGAAAAATGAATTTGAGATGTCTATGATTGAGGAGCTAACTTTTTTTTCTTGGTCTTTAACTTAAGAAAAGCCTAGATGTATCTTCATAAGTTAAACCACATATGCTAAGGAGATTCTGAAAAAAATTCAATATGGATCAATGTAAGCCAATTTCAACTCCTATGGCGTTTGATGTTATCCTCTACAAGAATGCAAAAGGACAACTAGTGGAGCAAAAGCTCTATCAGGGAATCATAAGATCACTATCATATCTAACAGCTAGCAAACCAGACATTCAGTATACATTATACTACTATGCCATATATTAATCAGATCCAAAGGAGGAATATCTAAGATTATTAAGATATCTCATTAGAACTACCAATGTTGGATTGTGGTCCAACAATGGAGATTTTAATCTCAAAGTACTATCGAGGAATCATTGGATCACTATCATGTCTAATAGCTAGCAGACCTGAGAATCATTATACAATATGCTACTATGCCAAATATCAATCAGATCTAAAGGAGGAACATATAAAATTATTGAGATATCTCATTGGAACTACCAATGTTGGATTGTGGTACCCCAACAATGGAGATTTTACTCTTAGAGGCTTCATTGATATAGATTATGGAAGAAATTAATTAGAAAGAAAGAGCACCACTAGAGGATGTCATTTCCTTAGAGATTGCATTGTCTCTTAACACATTGAGAAACAAACCTCAGTATCTCTCTCCACAACAGAAGGTGGATACATGACTGCTGGTAACTGTATTGCTCAAGTCTTATGGATTAAGCAATAACTTGAAGATTACGGAGTCAAGACCAATTGCATTGAAGTTCTACATGATAATAAAAGTGCAATTAACTTATTAAAGAATTCAATTTAACATAACAAGAGGAAACATGTGGATATAAGGCATCATTTCTTGAAAGATCATGTATTAAAGAAAGATGTGAAGCTTGTGTATATTCCTAATGGAGACCAAAGAGCTAACATTTTCACCAAGCCTCTTAGTAAAGATTAATTAAGAGAGCTAAGAGAAGCTATTGAAATGAGTTATCTAGTGTGATCCTTAGAATGAAGAAGTTTCAGAGCCTCTGATATGTTACAAGCTTCTGATGTGCAAAACGCTATCGTATCCTCTCATTCAAGTAAATAAAGAACAATTACTAACATATCAGTTTCGAAATTTGAAATAGGAGAGAAAACAATATGAGAAATTTAAGGCTCAAATTCCATTAACCTCACCACCTTTTGCCGTAAATTACGCCATCCATTTAAAGGCAGTTTTTAATGGTTCATTCCTTAACACCAATAACTCCCCTTTGAGGAATTACCAAGTTACCCTTGTAACTCTCCTCCAGGCCTAGAAAAACACCACAAAACTTCCTCTTCACACTTTACAATTCTTAAACATTTCTAGAATTTTATCAGCAAAATCTCTTAACAAAAGTTATCAAGTTTTTCTCTACAATGACTGCTAATAAAAAATTGCTATTGTCGAATCAAAACCCTTTAAGTACAACATAATATGCTTCTCTTCTAAACCCGTAAAAATCTTTCCACAACCAACCCTATCAAATGATTATCTTTTATAAAACTAAACCATTCGAAGCCATTATTGAACACCACAAGATATGGAAGTAGATTGCAACACAAGAAGCAACCTATACCGAAACATTTCAATAGTTTAATGATAACTTAAAAGTGGATGTAGGCAATAAAGACTATCTTGAGTCAACGATTGACGAGTATACTATTACCCTAATGCCCTCTTTCCTATCAACCCTTCTTGGATTTAAGAATTCTGGAGCCAAATCAACCTATTGGGTTGAAACAGTGAGAAAGATGCAGTACGTTACGTCCAAAGTCTTCCTACAAAAATTATATGCTCATAATGAGCCCACTACTTACGTGCAATTCCTAGTGTACCATCTCATTGGAAAGATGGATATCAACTAGGGAACAGAGATTATTCATTACATTAAAACCCACAACTACATCATGTGAAGTCTGATCACCAATTTCCTCAACTTCTACCAAATCAACTTGAGGATATTGAAGGGGGAAGCTGGTCTTAGGATCATCCAGAAGAATTTTGATGAATTAGAATGGGGAAAGAAGTGGGAAAAAGAGGAGGCCTTTAAGAAGGTTAAAGACAAGAGAGTGGCTGATCAATAGAAGAAGCAAGTTAGAAGGAAGGGTGCTGGTGGAAAGTGTTAAACATGATACATACCCTAGAGGCAATTAGGGTGATATGTCTTACTTAGTTATAATGTACAAATGGTTTCATATTATTATTAATAATAACAATTAAGGCATCTTTGTTGCTTATCAGCATTTTCAATTTATTTATGTATCTCGCTGGTATCATATATGTATAGTATTATATATAAGCGCATTGATAAAACAAAGTTCGTGACTACTTCGTAGGGTAAACTGCAAGGACATCGTGGGAGCTATGTGGAGTGAGAACACTACATACGTGTTACTATGAATAGTTTAAATATCCTTAGTCATGGTTTCATTGAGACTGGACATCCATGAAGAGAACAGACTAGCATGTGTAGGCTTACTCCGTGGATTAGATCCAAGCAGTCGATCTCATGAGCTAAAGGTGGTACCTTGAGTTAAAACATGAATGTATTCAGGTAATACATTGAAGACTGTTTAAGATAAACACTCGAAAATAACTATATCTATGTGTTGGTATCATGTTTTATTATAATAGCAATACAAGTATCCTCAGACCTGAGATACTAGTTACCTTGTATAGGAGTTGCTATACTTTGGATCATACTTATTTATACCCTGGTGATAAGGATGATATGGGTGATTACGAGTATAGTGATGATCATATGGTGGTAAGTTGAGTAGTCAAGATGGGATCTATCGCTCCTGATATAGTGATATAATAAGATATGTACCTTAGGGCCCCTTATTAAAGTGACACACTCGTAAACCTCTGACCATAGTATAAGATTGATAGAGCATGTTTCTAGTCAATCTTGATACATAATGGATGAGTGGTGTTCTTCATGAATAAGTCTAATTCCAGGACAGCTACGGCTATTACATGAGCTGACACTTAATCCAAGCTCAATAAACTAGATGGTACTTGACCAGATGGAAGGAGTGTATTGTATTGGTTACTACTGCAAAACCAGATCAAGTCAAAAAGCATGTGATGTTCCAGGTATCAGGGGATCATACGCCTTTGCTAGAAAGCCCATTTGATTGTTTAGAGTTATCGGGTTCCATATCGGTCTAGAACATTAAGCCTAAAAGTTCCCGGATGGGAAGCCAAGTTTAGGTTAACCTCTAGTGGCTCGATACTTTGGAATCCTATGAGTTCACACACTTTGGGTCTTTACCAGACTAAGTAAAGAACCTATAGATTAGGTCTATGCCGAAAATATTTATTTGTCAAATTCGTTAGATAAATTATTAATTGGTTGGACCAAATTAATAATTAAAGGAAAAAAGAGAAAAATAGGGAAAAATGCATAGAGCAGAGATCCTTTTCCCTATATATATAGGCCTCCCATTCTCCTTATTTCACACACTTCAGCTCATCTTTTCTCTCTGTGTTCAACATCTCATTCTTCATTCGTTGTGCGAGATCCTTCATGAGTTTCTGCAAACAATGAAGAATTTCTTAAGAACGCTCTTTCTATTTAAATCGAACCTTCTTAGTTTATATTTTTGGGATGGTCTTTGAGCAGTCTAGCAACAATTATCTACAAATAGGTTCTACCTCTATGAGTTTTTGGTCGGTGAAGATCCATGTGGATCAATCATAGAGGCTATCCTAGTTTGGAGGCACATGCTAACAAAGTTCTTCCGATTTGCTCTAAGGGAACACCGCATCCAAAAGAGAAAGAGAAGTATGCATCAACTGGTAATGTCCTAAACTTAGATGCTAGGTTTCTTTTATAAGTTTTATCAACCTATCAACATCTATGGAATGTTTTAACTTCGATTATATCAATCATGGAATGCTTAAGCGGATGATGTTTCGGAGGTCCCACACGGACGTCGCGAGGCGTCGGCCCCGTGAGATGGGGCGTGGGGTTTTCGAAAACAATGATTTTGGGGCTTTTGGAAGAGCGCCTTAGAGAAGAGTGTTTTGCTTTGAAAAGTGTGATTTTCAAGCTTAATAGACTCGAGATCAGAACCTCTAGCCTATGGTACTCAGAGTCGCCACCCGGATAAGCTTTTCTAGGAAATTTTGGTACAGCCTAGATCCGTTAAGCCTAAGCGATACCATAGTTCAGAGATTCAGGTCTGGGGATGAGTTATCTATTTCATCGTCATTTGAGTTAAATTACACTATGATAGAAACCACGTTTATAATATTCAAACTAAACTAGATATTTTTAGTTTATGTTTATCATGCATGTGTAAAACGGTAAGTAACTTGTAGAAAGTAAATACGTAGGAAATTAAATGCTCCTATTCTACGGGGTATTAATTACATCATTGGGCTTGGGGTTTTACAAATCGCCTAAATACATCGAAATCTAAGGGATATAATCACCTAGAATACATCAATATCTAATGAATATTACATTGGATTTCGAAATTGAAAGTGATACCTGAAGGAAATTAAATCCTAACATACATCTATCCTGCATCCATAAAGGTTAGCACGAGATATGGCGCAATATTTGCACATATGTACCAAGTGTACCATGTATGTTTGATTTGAATTTTGGCAAGACCCGTGTGGTCGAGGTAAAAATAACGAAGATTTAGAAGTTCTTGTTTCATAAAAGTTGTTCATTTTTATTTACATGTATGTTGGTCGATTTTATTAGTGAAAATGATCGCATGGCAATGTGGTGAGGACTGTTATCTGGGAACACATTTCATTCCCTTTATGGGGGTGACCTAAAACAACATTTAGAAAGATAAATCTAGGACATACATGCATAATATTGTTATCATTTGGGTTAACAACGGTAACAATTTCACTCACATCGTTATCGACTTCCCTGTGAAGGTCGATATCGATATGAATGGCCCGAAGTGCTTCCGTTGCTATTCCAAAATTCAATTAATCATATTAAATACATTAATAAATCATACATAAATCTTAAAAAATTACAAATTAGAGGTTTGTTACCCCCAATCATGCATTTCCAAAATCGGGATGGTCTCAACGGGTCATTTTAGACTTAAACGGTTCAAAATGGAGCGAAATAAGGTGAAACAGCATTCTTCCAGAGCCAATATCCTTCAACGATATCGCGTTCCCAGACCTGCAGTAAACATGCAAAAATAGCAGAAAATAGCAAAAACGATAATCCAGATTTCAAATGATCATAACTTTTGCTATACTTAATGGATTTTATGATCTTTATCATTCCAGAAAGCTCAAGATGTGTAAAATATGTTTATGTAAATAAAATACCCAAAAAGATTCGAAATAATATTGAAAATTGTAGAAAATAGAATGGTGCGCAAAATTGGAAAAAACCTAAAACAAAACGGGATTTCAAAACAAACAGCATAAAAATGCAAGCACTGACTCTAGGTACTCAAAGGCATACCCCATCATCATGAATCCATGTATTTCAAGGTCCATGAAGTCCTTCGAGAAGCTCTCCTTGTTTCTTTGATCTGTTTTACCGTTTTTGATGAAAGTGAAGGGTAGAGGTGTACTCTTTGAGGGAAGGTAGAACTTCCAAGTTATGATTTGTAAAAAAGAGAGGAAGAGAGGAGGTAGTAGTCCTTCTTCCTCTCAGTTTTGAAATTTGAAAATACTAAAACCAATCCTTCTGAAATTTTAGTAAAAATCCTTTTTGTGTTTTTGTTTGCTTTGTTCTTCTTTCAAAAACTTGAGTTTCTTCTTCTGAAACTCTTTTTTTTTCTGAATTTCCACCCTCCTTTTGCTGAAATATCAAGCCCTTATGGGTAACCTTCAATCCAAAAGTCCACCTCCTTTACTTTGGTGATTCACCCACCTATTTTATCTTTTTCTCTTTTTTCTTCCCCCCATTATTGGTCAACATGGGTTGATAGCATGTTGACAGGGTGTTTTGGAGGAAAATGTCCAAATTATGGGTGAGGGATGGGTGTTTTGGAGGAAAATGTTCTGAATTATGGGTGAGGGATGGGTGTTTTTGGTTTAATAATGTGGAAATGGCCTTTTAAACTGTTTGCCAACTCGATATCATTAACGGTAACCGCGATATTGTTTAACGATATCGATGATATCATTACCGATATCTGTGATATCGTTCAACGATATTAATGAACGATATCGTCAAATATCGTTAACGGTATCGAACAAGGCAGAGGGCTTTTTCTTAGTTTGGGCTTTTTAAAGGGAAAAAAGGCCCAAAGAAACAAGGCAGATGATTTCCGGACGATTTCGGGACCCTGCAAAAAGTGAAAAGCTAACAAGGGAAAAAATTATAGTTTCATCATCGAACTCCCAAGTCGAGAGTTAAAATCCCATGCTCATAGGCTGCCCCTCGTGGGATCACTATTGATATGAGATCAGTATTGTCCCACGATTAGAAGAGTAGCGGGTTTTAGAGATAGTACTTGCCTAGTCATGGTTGGCACTCTTTGGGGATGATGGCTGGAAGCTCTCATTTTGGTGTGGTGTCTTTCAAGGATTAGTCTCTTGGTGCCCCTTGTGAATTGTCCGTTTGGCAATGATTGCCCCTGGAGGTTGACCTTCGGATGAATGATATCGCTGGAACCGTTGGGGAGAGAACGTTGACTGTGTGCCTCTGTTCTCCTGGTTGAGAATCTCATGTGTAGGCTGTGAAAAGCCTACTGACGATGTGGACCAAAGAAAATCCGCTGACCATGAGAAGGCCGGGATAAGGTGTGAACTGTAGAAAGTTTGGATGACTGTAAAAAGTCAGAATTTTGAACTGTAAAAAGTTAGGATTTTTAACTGTAAGAAGTTCGGATGATTGTAAAAAGTCAGGATTTTTGAACTGTAGAAAGTTTGGATGACTGGAAAAAGTCAGGATTTTTAAATTGTAAAAATTTCGGATGACTGTAAAAAGTCAAGATTTTTGAACTGTGAAAAGTTCAGATGATTATAAAAAGTCAAGATTTTGAACTGTAAAAAGTTCGGATGACTGTAAAAAGTCAAGATGAAAGAGGATTGTAGAAAATCAAGTAACTGTAAAAAGTTTAAATAAGATTTGGACTGTAAAAAGTTCGATGACTGTAGAAAGTCTGAAAAGAGATTATGGACTATAGAAAGTCCGGTGACTATAAAAAACTTGAAAGAATTTAGACTGTAGAAAGTCTACGGTGGATGCCCCTTGTGAGTTGATCGTAGGTTGAATGTGTCCCTTGGAACTGCAGGGGAAAGGATGAGAGCCATGTGCTCCATGCCTTTGATGATACGTCGACTGTTGTGAGTTTCCATTGAAATCCACTGTGGGATGGTTGACCGTTGCGGTCTGAAATGGATGCCCCTCGTGAGTTGAGGGGGTACCTGCAAGAATGAGGAATTTTATTAGTAGATATTGGTGATAATGTTTTAATTCTTTGATTGAGATTGCTGAGAGCAAAAGTTTTTTCCCCTTCAATCAAGAATTAAAACATTGGGGTTCTGAGAAATTTTTCTTCAGGCCCATGATAAATGTGGAAATTTGAGTTTGAGATTTTCGGGGATGTCCCGATAACCGCTTCGTTGTTTTGGGAGGCTTTTATGATGTTGCAATGCTGCTTAAAAGAGGCCTAGGTAGGCTTGAATTGACTTTAGGCTTGAATGGGCCATCATCTTGTTTGTAGGTTCCTCATGTGGAGGTGGAGATTCTTGTTTACTAGGACAAGGTTGCCCCGGTTTAGCATCGCCTTGACTTGTAAATGACATGATGCGTATGCATGTATGAATGACTTTATGCATGAACAATTTTTATCATATGATGTATGCAGATATCATTGATGTGGGCTTCGTTCATTGAATATCCTTCTCTTGTTCTGGTGCATGGTTTCCCATAGGGTTTATCTTGTTAGGGATTCCATGGATGACTCCGTCAGAGTGATGACCTTGGGTTCGTTGAATCATATTCGAGTTCAAAGCTTGGATTTGGTTTGAGAAAAGTCTGGATTAGTCATTGTTCTCACAATGTGTCGACTGTGATTGCTTGGAAGCTGTTTGCTTGAAGTGTTGGAGGTATGTAATACCGTGCACGTACCGTTCCGAGGAGGAGATGATGAATTTGATATTGGTTCTAATTTCTGCATAGACCGCCCTTCCGGGTTTTCAATCTATCGAAACTTATCTTAACTTTTGCCTGGACTGCCTTTTCAGGTTTTCAATCTAGTAGACTCATTTTTTTCATTTTTTTGTTTTTTTTGGATGTTCACTCTACCATCGACATGCAAGTAATCAAAATAAGCATATGCATAAAGATTCAGGAAAAATGACAATTCATTGATGAACTTAACAGGGGTATAAATGTTTCAAATGATTTGACTCCTGCCATTAATTAGCCTTTTTAGGTTTTCTAACCAATGTGATTCTCTCGATGTCCTAAGTTTTGCCTGAGCTACCCTTTTCGGGTTTTCAACTCAACGGACCATTCTTTTTGTATTTTGAAAATAGGCCTTAATTTTTGCTCAACTAACCGAGTGTTAACTGACAGGCTAAATACAAATTTATTTTATTGTTAGTACCGCTTTTTATTGATTTATTTCTTTCACCTATGCGTGATAGCAATTGGTTAATTTAGGTAGATTTGGTTGATCGGTCGCTGTCCATGTCCACGACTTCATTTGTTGACTCGTTTAGCATTTTTGATTGATTGGTTGGTGCTTGCGTCGCTTTGCTGGCTTGTATGTGATGATGGGTCTTGATCATTGGCATTTCTTTCGATGGTGCGATGACTGCCCCATAAATAGTAGTGAGTCGTGTAAAGGAACTATTGATGTGTTCAACGGTCTGACTCCTTTTTATCTTTAACATTGACTCTTGTTTGATTATCCTATGAATGATGGGGATCCATGTGATGGAGTCGTTGACGTGTTCAATGATCCGACTCCTTCTTTTTGGCATTGCACCGGTTGTTTGGTCTTATTGACATGTTCAACGGTATGACTCCTTCTTTGTGACATTACGCCAGTTGTTTATGAATGGTTGTAATGGAGCTGTTGACATGTTCAATGATCCGACTCCTTCTTTGTGGTATTGCACCGGTTGTTTGGTCTTATGAATGATGGTGATGGAGTTGTTGACGTGTTCAATGATCTGACTCCTTCTTTGTGGCATTGTGCCAGTTGTTTAGTCTTATGGTGGTGATGGAATTGTTGACGTGTTCAATGATCCGACTCCTCCTTTGTGACATTGCGCCAGTTGTTGCGGTCTGACATTTTGGCTTTATTCCAGCTCCAATCTTTTTTATCTTTGGATGAGTCAATGGATGTTTCATGTTTGGAGATCTTTCCATTGATCTTTCATCTTTGTATGATGATGCAATTGCTATCACACATTGTCTAAGTATATGTATTTATCTCTCACTTTCTCTCAAGAGTTAAATCATTTGAATTTCTTATGGGGAATCCATTTACACCCAAATTAATTTCATGACATGATGTGTCATATGTGCTAAAAATAGTATGTATATGCTTGTGAGAATGTGTGATGTCATTGATAGAATATCAAGCAAGCAAGCAAAGTTTGAATCATTCGAAGATTCAAAAGCCTCATTGACAGAGTTTGTTACCATAAAAGAGTTTAAAAATACTAATTATTACATCATTAGCATCCTCATCCTCCACATGCGGAGGGTCTTCTTCCCCAATGGTCACCTTTTAGTAGTCATCAGCTTGCTTCCCCTTCGGTTGCGTAGGGTTGGAGGATGATGCCCGTGAGTCATTCTTCCAAGACCATGACTTGCTGACTGGTTGTTCTTTAGGCGTCATCTCGAGGAATTTAAGCCACTCCTTTCGTTCGGCCTTTTCAAATACTTCGTTATAAGAGGGGTAGGCATCCATTCCTAACTTCTCTCTGTATTTCGGCAGGGCTCCAACTTTCAATTTTACAATCATCTCCTGAAGACTAAGATGATCTTTCAACAACATCGGTGTAGCCATCCATCGGGTGTAGTATGACTTGAACAGCTCTCCTGGTTTCTATCTCATAGCCTCTAGGTTTTGGATGGTCATTTTCATCTATGAATTGAAGCCATACTGCTCTATTAAAGTTGCTAAAAGGCGCTCCGAGTTTTGGGACACCTTTGGGGGTAGATTGTTATACCATTGGTTGGCCGGGGCTGCCAACGTGACTTTGAACATTTTTGCTAGCATTTTATCAATGACTCGTTGGGCTCTCATTACCGTTTGGTAATTAGTTAAGTGGGCCTGGGGATCGACTTCCCCATCAAATTTCACTATCTCTGGCATGGTAAAGTTCTCGGGGAGCCACTCATCACTTGGTGCAGTAGGTGGCACCGAGTAGGCGGCGGCCTGGAAGCCTAGGCGTTGTGCTGCGTAGGTCGCCAAGAACTGATATCACAACTCTTACATACTGGGTTGGGGAACCGAGTAACCCGTCTCCAGCCTAGCTGAACCATTGAACTGATTATATGGAACTTGGAGATATACAGGGCCCCTAAGAGGAATTGCATAAGTTGGTTGAGGTGAGAATCGACCCTGGTATTGCATGGTCATAGTATTGACATTTACACCATATCCGTAAGGTGGAGCTTGAAAACTTGAGAAGGCCCCCAGTGGAGGATAGGATGTCTACGTACTTGGAATGAACCTCGAAGACAGTGCTCCCAGCCTTACTGTGGCTGTGAGTTGTTGAGGCCCTTGATGATAACTCGATTGTGTGGGTTGAGCTGGCAGTTCTACGATCAATTGGTCCGCCACTCCTGTCATCTGACCATTACTGCTCATCGCTTGGCCCGCTCCAAAGCCATTCTGTCCCAATTGAAAAGGGGACTGTGTCTGAGGGAATGTGGGTCCTGCCTTGTCGACTTCGAATTTGGTGCTAGTAGATAGGAGGATGTGAGGGGTAAAGCCAGGTCTCCTAGCCACAGGGTAGGTGGTAGTATTAGGACCTTGGAGGTTATCGAAGGGCTCTTGGTCTGACACCCTGCCCTCTGGCTATCTAGGACGAGAATGGAACTATATAGCTTGAATGAACTGGTCACTATGAAGAAATGCGTTGAGAGCTTTGGCTATTTCTTGGCCTATTGTAGACTGGAAGGTAGCAGGCCCACCCTGATCTAGTTGATTAGTTCCCCCTTGCGTGTTCTGTTGGTTTGCCATTCCACCAATTTTCCCTGAGCTGTTCACTGATCTTCGTCCTAAGCTGAACCCTGAACCCGAATCCTCGTTGGAATTCGAGTGTGGGAGACCCTCTGCAACTGATTCTGTTTGGTAAGCCACGATGGGAGAGATTCAAATGAGCCAATGACCTGACAGCTTCCAATATTTAACTGAAGCAAGGATAATTTCTATCGTCAGAAGTGAAATGCATGCTTGACTGACTATGGACTAGTGCATGTAATGCTCATGAAATGGCTGCAATATAAAGGTTATTAAACCATGATGAGTAAAAAGTTGTTATCAAAGGTAAGTGTGGTTTGCCAATCCTTTTGAAACAAACTAGGGTTGCCGTATTACCCATGTGGTAATAGGCTTATGGTTGAGGTGTGACTCATGTTTTGCCAATCCATTTGAAACAAAACAGTGAAGTTTACCTATTACTCAAGTAGCAATAGGCATTCCAAAGTCTTTTAAGGGGGTTGCATCCTGGAGATGCAAGTATGTGTTTGCCAATCCTTTTGAAACAAAAAAACCGAAAAAAAGATAAATAGTCGCGTATCATCCAAGTGATAATACACTTTTGAATTTTGAGAGTTCATTGCCAAGGATTACTCTCAGTGAGTCTGAGTTCGGGTGAAACAATGTGTTATACCCTATGAGGTACTAAGTAAAAGGATGCCATTTTAGCAAGAAAGGTGGTAAGTTTGCCAATCCTTTTGAAACCAACAAACCGAAAAAATGATAAACGGTCGCATATCATCCAAGTGATAATACCTCTGAGGGCTATGGATTGATCTCGATGAGTTCAAGTTCGAGTAAAACAATGCATTATACCCTATGTTTTTGGGAATTCATGTGTGAGGACATAAACATGGGTGACCCTAATCTTAAGTGACACTGTCTCATCGTGTCTCTAATTCTAGGTTCGAGTTCGAGTAGAACAATGTATCATACCCTAGGCTTAGAATTCCATGAATCTAAGCGGACAGAGATCTGAGTGTTCAATAAACACTATCTTGACCATGGGTGGTCCTAATCCTAGGTGACGCTGTCTCATCGCGTTTGTCTAGCTCTAGGTAAATGATACCGGGATAATGACATGTGTGTGTATAATTTGTGTCTGCATAACAAATCGTGGGTTAGCATGATGCTTTTCTTGAAATAAACATGGTGATGTGATGAATACATAGCACATAGCACACAACGTACCACTTCCAACCTTATGTCTCCCGCGTAAAAGGGTTAGGCTCCTAAATCTAGGCTTGGATCATCTTAATACAGTGAAGTATTAAGGAGCGAACCTGCACAAAAAGATGCATTTGTTTTGGTAAACCTAGGGAAAGTGTCTACGGTTTCCTTAAATGAGCTTGGTCAATGGTTGTTGATGTAGAAGGTTCTTGTTGCACTATGATACACTTTTCCCCCTTTTTCAAGAGAGTCTATGCGGTATGGCAACAAGTGATCCACTCGCTAAGTTCCTTCGATCACCAGGGGGTCACGAAGTATACTTTCGCAAGCTTCTAGGTAAAAATGGGCATCCTAACCTTAATGGCTAATACGTCTAATGCATATGCTTTGTTCGATATTTTAAATGTGGGTTAACTCATTTGACGACTTTTCAATACTCATCCAAAAAAATCTTTTAAACTTTTAAGTTTATAAAAAGGTATCCCCAGTGAAGTCGCCATTGTGAGTGGATGACGTTTTGGAGGTCCCGCGCGGACACCGCGAGGCACCGGCCCCGTGAGATGGGATGTGGGGTTTTTGAAAACAATGATTTTGGGGCTTTTGGAAGAGCGCCTTGGAGAAGAGTGTTTTGCTTTGAAAAGTGTGATTTTCAAACTTAATCAGAACCTCTAGCCTATGGTATTCAGAGTCGCCTCTCGAATCAGCTCTTCCGGGAAATTTCGATACAGCCTAGATCCGTGAAGCCTAAGCGATACCATAGTTCAGAGATTCGGGTCCGGGATGAGTTATCTATTTCATCGTCATTTGAGTTAAATTACACTATGATAGAAACCACGTTTATAATATTCAAACTAAACTAGATATTTTCAATTTATGTTTATCGCGTATGCATAAAACGGTAAGTAAATTAAGGAAAGTAAACACGTAGGAAATTAAATGCACCTATTCTACGGGGTATTAATTACATCATTGGGCTTGGGGTTTTACAAATCGCTTAAATACATCAAAATCTAAGGGATATAATCGCCTAGAATACATTGATATCTAATGAATATTACATTGGATTTCGAAATTGAAAGCGATACCCGAAGGAAATTAAATCCTAACATACATCTATCCTGCATCCACAAAGGTTAGCACGAGATATGGCACAATATTCGCACATATGTACCAAGTATACCATGTATGTTCGATTTGAATTTTGGCAAGACCCGTGTGGTCGAGGTAAAAATAAAGAAGATTTGGAAGTTCTTGTTTCATGAAAATTGTTAATTTTTATTTACATGTATGTTGGTCAATTTTATTAGTGAAAATGACCGCATGACAATTTGGTGAGGACTGTTATCTAGGAACACATTTTATTCCCTTCGTGTGGGTGACCTAAAACAACATTTAGAAAGATATATCTAGGCCAAACATGCATAATATAATTATCATTTGGGTTAACAACGGTAACAATGTCACTCATATCGTTATCGACTTCCCTGTGAAGGGCTATATAGATATGAATGGCCCAAAGAGCTTCCATTTCTTTTCTTAACTTCAATTAATCATATTAAATACATTAATAAATCATACATAAATCTTAAATAATTACAAACCAGAGGTTTGTTACCCCTAATGATGCATTTCCAAACTCGGGATGGTCTCAACAGGTCATTTCGGACTTAAACGGTTCAAGACGGAGCGAAACAAGAAAATAGCATTCTGCCAGAGCCAATATCGTTCAACGATATCGCAATATCATTCAACGATATCGCGTTCCCAGACCTATAGTAAACATGCAAAAATAGCAGAAAACAGCAAAAACGATAATCCAGACTTCAAATGATCATAACTTTTGCTATACTTAATGGATTTTGATGATCTTTATCATTCCAAAAAGATCAAGATGTGTAGAATATGTTTATGTAAAGATAATACCCAAACAGTTCGAAATCATACTAAAAATTGTAGAAAACAGAATGGTGCACAAAAATGGAAAAAAACCGAAAACAAAACTAGACTTCAAAACAAACAGCATAAAAATGCAAGCACTGACTCTAGGAACTCAGAGGCTTACCCCATAGTCATGAATCCATGTTCTTCAAGGTCCACAAAGTCCTCCGGGAAGCTCTCCTTGTTTCTTTGATCCGATTTACGATTTTTGACGAAAGTGAAGGGTAGAGGTGTACTCTTTGAGGGAGGCAGAACTTCCATGTTATAATTTGTAAAAAACAGAGGAAGAGAAGAAGTAGTAGTCCTTCTTCCTCTGAGTTTTAAATTTGAAAATACTAAAACCAATCTTTTTGAAATTTTAGTAAAAATCCTTTTTGTGTTTTTGTTTGCTTTGTTCTTCTTTCAAAAACTTGAGTTTCTTCTTCTGAAACTCTTTTTTTTCTAAATTTCCTCCCTCCTTTTACTGAAAAATCAAGCCCTTATGGGCTCCCTTCAATCCAAAAGTCCACCTCCTTTTCTTTGGTGGTTCACCCACCTATTTTATCTTTTTCTCTTTTTTCTTCCCCCCATTATTGGTCAACATGGGTTGGCAGCATGTTGACAGGGT
>CATIWQ010037590.1:0-14795 GCA_949673415.1 Euphorbia schlechtendalii
TTCTAAAAATCAAATCGATCAAACATGTAAATATTATGCCATATCTCGTGCTAACCTTTGTGGATACAGGTTAGATGTATGCCTAGGATTTTATTTTCCTTCAGGTATTGCAAATATTATTTTTGGGAAATGTAATTAATAGATTAGGTGGGCGGGTTTCATCCCCCAAGGTTATGTAACCTTTAATCTTTACTTTTTAGCATTTATTTACTACTTTGTGTATGGATTTACTACTTTCCGCACTTACGTGAATCATGAACTATAACTTGAAAATGACTTAAGTGCGAATATGCACAATTAAAAAATACGGTTTTCTATAGATGCAATATAATGTGATCCATTAAGAAATAAGCAACTTATCTCAGACCTGAATCTCTTTATCTTAGTGGGCCGTCCCCCAGACGTTAAGCCACACAAGACTCTAATTCCTGGAAAGAGCTAATCCATGTGGCGAATCCACACTAAGAGATGATGGATTTAGGTTTGACCCATCTAAAATGTTTTCACTTTCTCTACCAAACCTTCTAGGTCCCCGACCTGGTACCTTTTCAAAATCCATGTGGACTGCACCTCTCATTTCTGCACGCTCTTAGCCCATCACTCCGTGTCATCAGCTCACAGGCCCCTTGTTGAAGTGACACACTCATTAACCTCTGATCAAAGTATAAGATTGATAGAACAAGTTTCTAGTCAATCTTGATACATAATGTTGAGTGTTGTTCTTCGTAGACAAGTCTAATTCTAGGATAGCAATGGTTATTACATGAGTTGACACTTAATCCAAGCTTAATAAATTGGATGGTACTTAACCTGAAGGAAGGTTGTATTGTATTGGTTACTACTCCGGATCAAGTCACAAGCACGTGACGTTCTAAGTATCGGGGGATCATATGCGTTTGATAGAAAGCCCATTTGATAGTTTAGAACACTGAGCCTAAAGGTTCCCGGATGGGAAGCCGAGTTTGGGTTAACCTCTAACGGCTCTATACTTCGTAATCCTGTGACATCGCACACTTTGGGTCTATACCGAACTAAGTAAAGAACTTATAGATTGCGTCTATGCCGAGAATATTTGTTTATTGAATTCATTAGAAGAATTATTAATTGGTTGGAACAAATTAATAATTACAAGGAATAATGAGAAAATAGGGAAAATTGACCGAAGTGGAGTAAGGGAATTTTTCCCATTACGAGTGGGCCCCAAATGAACATGGGATATTTGGAGTGGGGCCTGCGTGATTGATACGTGAGCTAAAGAGCTCGCGGGCCGCTAGCGCGCAGGGAAAGCCCACCTGCATGGCGCGCTCGCAAGCATGGGTAGCCCATGGGTCCAAGTGACCCGTGCTGCTGACCCTCTTTATGGAATGGGAATATTCCCATCCCACATTGTGTTTTAGGGGGAGTCAAACACTTCCCTTTTCCCTATAAATAGACCTCTGATAAGTGTATAATTACACTTATTATCATGGTGGCACATGGTGCAGAGAAACAAAGGAGAACATTAGAGTGAAATTAGAGAGAGATATAGTGTGTATAAATAGAGAGTTCGCTACGTTCTTAAGTGTTAGCGAGAAAATGTTTAAGTGATTCGAATTCTTGTTTCGATCACTAGATTTCTCTATATTCTTGAGCGATTGTTGTATAAGTGTACTTGTAAATCACTTATCAATAAAATTTTTCGTTCTTCAATATTCATTTGTTCGATATTCGCAAAGAATAGCATCCTAGCGGAGGTTTTGTACGGGCTGAGACCGAATTCAAAGTAGCCGCAGGAATTCCGGGAATTGATGACTCCCATTAAAGAGTGGATACGGTTTGATCAACTTTAGCTTTCACTTGCATACCTTACAACTTTTCTTTGCTTTCTACTTATACTTTCTATTTCAAAGTTTATGATATGTCTATGTGTCATAATGCATATTTCATGCTAAGTCTTTTATGTTAATCAAGTTATATGCGTTGGCGTTAATTTTAAGAGTAGTTTTGGGGTTAACAATATCATGTATAATCACTGGATCTGTGATATAACACAGTTTAGTGAGCCAACATTTTTGGAATGGTAACTTACTAAATGTGGCTATGTGAGAGCAACCCATACTAAGCATAGTATTGACGTTGTCCAGGTTTATATAATAGTCTTATATCATTTGCGCTAGGATTACAAAAGTTATTTCATGTGTTGCTCTATGGTGAATCATTGAACAATCTGAGTGTGTTGAACCGGATTTGTTAGATGAATCTATTGCATCGTAACATCTTTGTTGAACTTGCATGTTTTCTCTGCTGTACTTGTTCGTAGTGAAAATCTATGTAATTAGAGTCTCTCATCTATCACATCTATATTTACTCAACTTTTCATTCTGATCTTCCTTTCTAAAAATCTCAAAACTATTTTTATATTCTTTTGCTTTATCTTTCCTTGTTGATCCTTAGACCTAGTTCCTTCCCTTTGGGTTCGATATCTTTTAAAACTACATCGCAACTATATACTTGCAGTTATCATCATTTTTCTATGTAATAAGGGGTATTGACAATGCCTACATTTTTCGTGAACAAGTTTTTGGCATTATTATTTGAGGATAAGACTTACTAAACAAGTATAACCAAGTCTCAGGAACAACTTTTTGGAACCATAAAGTTATTAAACTTATTAGTGGAAAAGTGGTGAACAGTGACAAGTCTAGCCTTATTCCTGATAATATTGCCATCTTCATCAAGCTTGTTCTTGAAGATCCATTTGGTGCCAATTATTGATTTTCCTTTAGGCTTAGGGACTAGATCCTAGACATCATTACGTTTAAACTGTTCCAGTTCCTCTTGCATTGCAATCATCCAATAGTCATCTCCTTTTGCATATTCAAACTTCTTGGGTTCGATCAATGATATGAATGTTGGATGACTCATCATATGACTTAGCTATCCTCTTGTCATTAGTGGATTGTGAACATCATCGACTATGCTATTAAGTGGGTGGTTGCAATGGGCTCCAATCTCTCTTGGAAGACTCGGATCAGCTACCGGAGGATCAATAATTGGATGCTGAGGTGGAGGTTAATCTTTGCCATCAATAAAGTTGATTGAGAGATCTTCATCGTCATCTTTGGTTTCCTCTGCTGGGGGATCCTGAGCTGAGTTGGGTTACTCAGCTTGTGGCGTACTGAGTTGATTTGAGAACTGAGTGGCTCCCTCATCTTCTTTGTTTAAATGTCTTTCTTCAATGTTAGTTTCATCAAAATCTACATGCATAGACTCCTCTAAAAGGCTGGTTCACTTGACATATATTCTATATCCCTACTGTTAGTTGAGTATCCTAAAAAGATACCTACATCAGACTTAGGATCAAACTTTCCTAATTGCTCTTTGGTGTTAAGAATAAAACATCTATGGCCAAAGGATCTGAGGTAACCAATCTCAGGCTTGCACCCTCGCCAAAGCTCGTAGGGAGTTTTCTCAAGAGTTGGGTGAATTAAAACCCTACTCAGGATATAACATGCTACGTTAAAAACTTCTCCCCAAAAGTATTTTGGTAGATTGTTATCACTCAGCATGGATCTAGCAATTTCAACTATGGTCCTATTCTTCCTTTCTACAACCCCGTTTTGTTGAGGAGTATAAGGAGAAGAGAAGTTGTGCTCAATGCCATGCGCTGAACAGAATTCTTCGATATGGGAATTCTTGAATTTAGCTCCTAGTTCATTCATTATTCGATTACTAAGCTTGACAAAAGATTCATAAGTCTCATCTTTGCTACTCAGCAAGACTACCCATGTGAATCTCGTGAAGTCATCTACAACTACTAGAGTGAATCTCTTACCACCCAAACTCATAGGTTGAATTGGGCCGAAGAGGTCTAGGTGTAGCAACTCCAATGGTCGCTTAGTTACTACATGATTTATAGATCAAAATGATTTCTTAACTTGCTTACCAAGCTGACAAGCAGAGCAGAGTTTGTCCTTTTCAAAACTGATGCTGGGTAACCCTACAACTAATTACTTTTTGGTCAGTTTGGATAGAATGTTCATATTGTTATGACCCAACCATCTATGCCATAGCCAAGCATTATCCTCCTTAGATACGAGATATACGTTAGTGGAGCCAGGGGATAAGTCAACTATATAAACTTTATTGGTTCTAGGAGCAAAGATTATGGTTGAGTTAGTCTTACTGTTAATTACTGAGCATCCTGCTGAGTTGAATATAACCTTCCTACGTTTGTCATAGAGCTGGGTTACACTGAGCAGGTTGAACTTCAGTCCTTTAACTAGAGACACCTCTACGATTGAGGGAGAGAAGCCAACAGTTCCGCAACCTACAATCTTACCTTTCTGGTTATCTCTAGAGCTGACACTTCCATTTTCTTGCATTCCAATGAGATGAACTGGCTTTCATCTCTTGTCATATGCCTTGAGCATCCGCTATCCACATACCACATTTGAGATTCATTAGCAGATCTAAGGCTCACCTGCAAAATAGTTAAGTTTTCTTAGGTGCCCATTCTTTTGAGCTGGGTCCTCCTTTGTTAGCAGTGCTTATGTTTATCCAATCATATTCATCATAATAACCATTTTTATGTTTACACATTACTATGACATGTCCAATTTTCCCACAAAAACCACACACTATTTTTGTCTTGGGTTGGCTCGCCTTCTTTTGTTTAGAGATATTGTTCCTCTTTAAATTGCGAGTTCGGTTATTCAGAATTTGATTGTTAGCCAGAGGAGGGACCTCTTTCTTCTTCAATGATGATATCTCAGCAATCAACTCATCTAATTTGTTAGTGAGCTTACTGATAGCACACTGTTGATATTCAGCTTTTTCTTAAAGAAAGCGGATATCAAGCAATAAGGAAGCATTAGCATCTTCCAGATCGTTACTTCTCCTTACTATCTCTTTGATGTTTTTCATTGATTTATTAGTCAATTTCATCACATCAAAGAGAGCCTAGGCGAATTCTTCAATTGACAAAGGATTTTCACAATGTACCTCAGTTTGATGAGCTTTTCCCTTATCATGCTTAACTTTAGAGTTGTCAACGGAAAAATTTCTACCGGAGGTAGATGCTAAGCCTTTGCCTTGACTTTCAATAGCCATCAAGTAGAGATTGGCTGAATCAGTGACTTCTTCATCAAAAGATGAAGATTCTTCTAAGTCACTCCAAGTAGCAGCAAGAGCTTCATTTTTCTTGGAGAATCTCTTCTTGAATCTATCCTTCTTTGCCTTTGGACAGCTTGACTGGATGTGACCTTTTTCTCCACATCTAAAGCACTTAATGTCCTTACTGTGCTCTTTCCTTAGTCCTTCCTCAGCTCCACATCACTACTAAGTTGACATGATTTTATTGGGAAACTTCTTCATGTTGTTGAACTTCCTATCCTTCTTTATAAAGCGTTTGAAGTGCCTTGTAAGAAGAGACATGTCTTCATCAGAATCGTAGCTGATGGACTAGTCAAATGAGTCTGCTTTGAGAATAATGGCTTTACTTTCTTTGCCCCGATTTCTCTTGGAATCATTTGAGTACTTTCTCAATGACATTTCATGAGTTAGCAAGGTGCCTATCAACTCATCATAGCTATAGGTTTTAAGGTCATGAGCTTCCTCGATTGCGCTCTTCTTGGAATCCCACTCTATTATGAGAATGCGGAGAATTTTCTTGACAAGCTCTTCCTCATTGAACTCCTTTCCAAGTCATTTTAGTTCATTGACAATATTAATGAACTGGGTATTCATACTCTGAATACCTTCATTGGTAGCCATCGAGAACATCTCATACTCTCTCAGCATGAGATTTATCTTTGACTCTTTGACCTTGTCTGTCCCCTCGTAGGTAATCTCCAGCTTCTTCCAGATTTCCTGTACTACCTCACATCTTGAGACCCTATTAAATTCTGTAAGATCAAGCGTATAGTGTAAGAAATTAATAGCTGCGGCATTCTCTTTGAGAAGCCTCAGATTAGTGTCATTGTAGTCCTCAAGATCTACAGGTACACGCACATCGTTCCTAACCTCAGTATGAACTCTGGGGGTAAGCTCAATTGCAAGCCAGGCCTAGATACTTTGTGACTGGATGAAGTTCTTCATACGATTCTTCTAGAATGTATAGTGATTACCATCGAATAGAGGAGGTCTGGTAAAAGACATTCCCTCCCTTAAAAGAACTATCTGATCAGAACCTGAGCTGAAGTTATTGTATTCTATTTAAGGATTTAACTCAAGAAAATTAGTCTTTAAGTTGAGCAACTGCTCTGATACCACTTGTTGAACCGTAAACAGGCTAATAACAACAGCAAAGGGGAGTTGAATGCGTTAACTGAGTTACTTTTAGACCTTTTTCGTTTTAATGTTAACTCAGTAAGGTTTTTATATACATGCTGAGAATGCATGCTGAATGCTATATAAAAATGTATAAACTGCTCAGCTCAGCTGGCATAGTTTATCTTCAACCTTTAACTGAGTAATGATTACTCAATGTGAGTTGGATGACAATCAAATAAACAATATGAAAGAGATATGAGTAAGAAGCTGATGAAGCTAATCGCTTAGAGTTAGAACGATTACACATGAGATCTTATCCTGGTTCGGCCCCTAGCCTACCTCCAGTCCCCAGATACCATCTTCGAGCTTTAATCCACTAGTGATTCGTTCCTTCAATAGGCGAAGAAACCTTTACAGTAGGTAAACTCTATTACAGAAAGTTCCTCCTTTCTAACTACATCTCAAAATCAGTTTTGGTACCCTTCCCAAACTGACACTCAAGATTGATAAACAATAGCGAACTGAATTCAACTTATAATGCGTTGAATCCATACAAGGTTAAACCAATGAGTGATTCTCTCTATTAAAAACTGATAAAACTATTGATTGTTTGCAGATTACTTGTTGATGAATTTCTTAAAAGCAGAGATGATTTTCACAAGGTTTTTCTCTTAGGAAATTCAAGGTGATTCACTACTTTTGAACACCTGCTCCAGTTTTCTATTTATACTATAAATGTCTCAGAAGTAGCCATTGCAAACTTTGAGGATAATCTTCAATAACTCATTTCAATTAATCTTTCGAATTTTCCCGTCGGAGATAGATTTCAGGACATTTATAAATAGGAATTGAACGTTGTGGTGCGATTTTTTTCCATTTCCAAATTCTCATTTTTCTTCAAGCAATCTGGATCTTGAGAGATTTGCGCTTCAGGCAACGTGGCATCTTTCTGTTGGATGACTTTGATAACATTGTGGGATGTGCGCGGAGATCTTTGATACGTGACACATTTCATGGGATTATTCCTTATACTCTAATTCTAATGAGGAATATCTGACACCTTGTATAGCCACGTTTGATGTTGTGAGGACCACAAGAATCTCTATTAATTTCAACGCCTATTTCTCCTGAAATGTAACAAAGGAATATTCTATTCCTTTACAGAAGTGGTTAGTAGCAAATGTGTCATGATAATAATCAGCGCCGTAAAAACAATTACTTTTAGATAAGTGTTACTGTAACTCAGCATGAGCTGAGTGATGATAACATAAACTATATAGTACTCAACACACACTTGGCTTTTCCCACACTAAGTAAAAGCATTCTTAGTGTTCAATTAACTTTAACTATTCCATATTGATTGTTATCACCAAAACTTTTGAGTATTGTGAGGTACTATTAACTTGGGTTCTACAGATATAAACTCAACGAAGATGGGTAGCTTTTATTTATTAAAAGTTGAGTTCTTTTGACACTTAGAGAATAAAATGACAAATATGCTTCTAACTTTGTTTATGTGAGATGGAATATTCTTTTGATGCTTTTTATGAGAAAAAGAATTGAAATTAAAGAAGATATTCAAGTGGTCCTCACAATGAAAATGTGTCAATACAAAATGTTAGAGATTCCACGCTAGCATCCAACGCAAAAGGTATCTTCTGACATGCACCATTTCTCAATGTCTCTACGCAATTCTGCAACGTCAGCAACTAGACTAATCACAAGCTCCCACGTTGCATCTCGCGAGCCTCTCTATTAGAATGAAATTACTTGAAGTAAACTATTTTTTTATCCATCAAGATTAACGGATTAATCTCGCACTTCAACATTCGAATTCTCTAGCTCTAAACATCCTAGAATTTGTTTCAAATGGATAAATTCGAAAGATGTGAAGAGAAGAGAAATTGAAGATCAAGTCACAATCAAAAGTTTGCAACGGGCTACTTCCAAGACCTTCAAGTATAAATAGAAGAATGAATTAGATGTTTAAACTAACTGAATCGCCTCGAATTTCTTAAGAGCTAAAATACTGTCAAAATATTCATAAAATTCAAAATTTCCAACTCAAGCATTCTAAAGCAAACGCAAATCTCTCAATCAGTTTACAATCGAGAAAAATCTAGATTTAACATTGTAAAAGGATTCAATGCATTTTATAAGTTAAAATCCTTAGTTTGCATCTTTCAAATAAAATTTGATTGACAATTTTGGAAGGGTACCTAAACTATATTTGAGTGGTAGTTAGAAAGCAGGTACTTTCTATAATCGGGCTTTTACCCATTGTAAAGGCTTCTCCATCAAGGAAGGAAAGAAACACTAGTGAATTAAAGCTAGGAAAGGAATCTGGGGACTAAAGGTAGCCTCAAGACTGAACTAGTATAAAATCTTAGGTGTTGAAGTTCTATCGTTTATCGGTGTCTTTATAGTATCCTTGCTCTTCATCATTCTCTCTGTTTTCTACATTTTTCTTGAAAAACCAATCCAAGTTGAGTAAAGTACTCAACATATATTAAAGATAAACTAGTTTAGCGAAGCTGATTAGTTTATAGTTTTTAGACCAGCGCACAGCATAAAGTTTCTCAGCACGCATCTAAATCTTAATTTTGAAAGAATTTGATAAATCATAAAAAGAATCAAGTAACTGCATTCACTCCCATCTGCTTAGTTATTTAAGTTATCTAGGACCAATAAGTTTGTTATATATTTTATGAATACATTTACCAATAAAAAAATGAATCAAGTGGTGGTGATGCTTTTTTGGTAGAGGTTTCGAGTTATCGGGCGATCCTCACTTAGTTAAAGGATAACCACTTCGATAACGTGGTCTTCGAGTTGGATGCCATCAACGTGGTTCATGCATTAAAAAATAAAACAATGTTCGCTTCACCTGTAGGTTCTATTTTTTCATGATTGTTTGAACCTCTTAGTTTATTTTCATATCATAGAATAGTTAATGATAATTGATCTGCAAATCAAGCTGCACATATATTAGCTAGAAAGGTTGATTCTTCGATAAGTAGAAAGACTTGGTTTAATCATTGTCCACCTTTAATTGGGGATGTCATTAACACTAATTCATAGTTAAAGAAAATATTAAAAAATCTTAGCAAAGCCTCTACCATCGCCACCATGTCACCACGACCACTAGCCACCATCAAAATCATTGGAACTGATTCTCCATCAACCATACCAGCTATGACATACCTTCTTTGTCTTCTTCTCTAAGCTTAAGTCTCATCTAAATCCCTAGCTAATAATCTAAAACCATAATTGTGATCAATCAATTGGACAATCATTTTCAATCACCACCTCATCCCACCAAATCCTATAAACCAATTGCAATGTTCTTATTTATTGCATTTTATTCTACAGCCCTTTTGCATATGTATTGTGGAAAACCTAACCTTAATGATCATAAGTTCTATTTTTACTCTAAGCAACATCTAACTCAACATCATTGACAATCCTATGTGGGAATTTCCAACTCATCATCAATAAACAATCTTGGTTCTTATGTGGTAAATGTCCTCTCATCCCTATTTAAATCTAGTTGGTTATTGATTGATATGAGAATATGCTCTTGGTTTTTTAATTGTTTCTTGATTATTTTCATACCAATGAGATTAAGCCACCCCCATCTTTGAGAGCCATAGGTAGATACCACTGATCCCTCTCCTGGTGCAACCTTGAGAGTTAGTAGAAGTCACCGACCCTCCATCGCTGTAGCCTTTTTGAGAGATAGGTAGCAGCCACCAATTCCTTTCCCAATGCACTCGACCTTGATAGAGTCCTAGTGAATCAAAGAGAGCTAGGTAGATTCCATTGAGCCCCTCTCTCAATGCAACCCAATTATCACAATGGTATTCCCTTACATCCCCTCTCACAACCAGTCATCCTCAACCAATGTCATGGCTGCAACTAAACTGATTGTATTGAATATGGACAATCACACTTACTTCAAGAATTTTCCAAACAACCATGATTCCTTAAGTATGCATCTAGTTTTTCAAAGTATGGTGTCAATGGAGTGGTTTATGTTGCGAGATGTCGAAATAACAAAAATTTTAACTTTGAGTTCATTAGCATTGATGGCTCCATTCCACTTCACAAAGCACTATACAGGCTTAATTGTAGTCTCTATTGGTAGTATTCGACTATGTGCATTCAAGGCCAAATATGCTACATGTGTTGAAAAAATGCCCTAGCACAACATGATAAGATATGGAAATTCACAACCCCCAACTTACTTAGAGATGGTTGATCATATACTGATGTTGTTACCCCCCTAAAGTAATGAAAATAAGCTTAGAAGACAAGTTCTCGTTAAAAAAATGGGTGCCTTTCACCTGCATTTTAAAAGTCAGAAATCTCACATCGATCCCAGACCTCATTGAGTTCGTTTCTAATAGACACTTTACCTTTGATTTAATTGCTCCTGTTGGGGGTAATTTGATAGTGATGGTTTTCCACTCGAGCAATGTGAAAATAGTGTTTTTATATGGTGATTGGTTACCTATTCAAGATATTTTCTCAGAAGTTTCAGAATTCCCACTGGACTTTTTACTATCAAAATGCTTATTTTATGTTAATTTTATGGGCCTTCCTCCTTCCTTCTTATTCGAACAACTTGTAGAAAAGTTATCTCCCATTTTTGGTACTTTTATAGCGCATGATTTCAACTTCGTTTGTTCGGATAGATTGGATATGGTATCTGCTGTTAATTAAGATAGTAATTGAACATGCAAACTTGCAAGGCGGAAATTCAAAACTTCAAATTAAACCTAAAGGATCTCCTAAGCATGCCATGATTAATATAATCTAAGTTGAAATGTTCGATAGATGCATATAGGTTTATAAAACATATTAAAAGAAACCTAGCATCTAAGTAAAGTGCATTACTAGTTGATATGTGCCTTCCTTTTATGCGACGTTCCCTTAGAGCAATTCGGTAGAACTCCGTTAGAACTAGCTTCCAATCTAGGATATCCTCTATGATTGATCCACGGTGATCAAAACCTCCCATTGAGGAAGAAGCCATTGGTAGACAGCAGCTATTAGACCGCTCAAAGACCAACCTGAAAATATTACTAAGAAGGCTCTCTTCGAAATTGAATAAGCCTTCAAAAGAATTCTTGCAACATTACAGAATCTCGCAATAAACTCACGAAGAAAAGATGTCGAAACTCAGAAGAAAGGCTGAGCTGAAGTTAGTATTAAAGGAGCTGGAGGAGGCTATTTATAGGGAAAGGGGGAGCTGAAAAGTCCCCATTTTTCCAATGTGGGATAGGGAAAACCCTATCCCACAAGCAGGTCATCCACGCGAAGCCCTAGGCTCCATGGGTTGACATGCCACAGCCCGTTTACATGGGTTGTGTTATAGGTGCACAAGGCAAGCCCTTGCAGGCTATCTCGCAAGCAGGGTTATGAATTCAGGCCGTGCAAGCACTGCCAAGGTAGCGCTTGCGGACATGCTACCCGATAGCATGCGCTGACCTAGTACTAGCGCATGCTAGTGGTACGTAAGTAGATTTTTCACGCGGGGCAGCCTATGCAGGCCCCAACCGCAAATAACCAGTGTTCGCGGGACCCACTCACAATGGAAAATCTCTTTCTTTGCTCCATGCAATTTTTTGAAATTCTCCTTTAATTATTTTAATTATTATTTGATCTTACCAATTAATAAGTTATCCAACGATTTTGACGTTGTTAATATTCTCAGCATAGACCCAATCTATGAGTTCTTTACTTACTCTAGTAAAGACCTAAAGTGTTTGATCTCATAGGATTCCATAGTATAGAGCCACTAGAGGTTAACTTAGACTTGGCTACCAATCCGGGAACCTTTATGCTGAATGTTCCAGACCGATATGAAACGTGATAACCCTGGATGATCAAATGGGCTTTCTAGTAAAAGCATATGATCTCGCGATACTCGGAACGTCATGTGCTTGTGTCTTGATCTGGTTCTGTAGTAGTAACCAATACAATACACTCCTTCCATCAACTTAAGTACCATCTAGTTTATTGAGCTCAGATTAAGTGTCAGCTCATGTAATAGCCGTAGTTATACTGGAATTAGACTTGTTCACGAAGAACACTAGCCATCATAATATATCAAGATTCACTAGAAACCCATTCAATCAATCTTATACTCTAATCAAAGGTTTATGAGTGTGTCTCTTTAACAAGAGACCTTAAGATACATCTCCCATTATCTCACTATATTAGGAGCGATGGATCCCATCTTGACTACTCAGCTTACCAATGAGTGATCATCACTATACCCATAATCACCCATATTATCCTGATTGCCAGGGTATGAATAAGTATGAACCAAAGTATAGCAACTCCTACATGAGGTAACCAGTGTCTCAGGTCTAAGGATACTTGTACTGCTATTGCAATAAGACATGAAACCAACACATGGATATAGTTATTTTCGAGTGTCTATCTTATAACAATCTCCAATGTATTACTCGAATACATTCACGTGTTAACTCAAGGTACCACCTTTAGCTCGTGGGATCGGCTGCTTGGATCTAATCCAAGGAGTAAGAATACACATGCTAGTCTATCCACTTCATTGATGTCCAATCTCAATGAAACTATGACTAAGGATATTTAGACTGTTCATAGTAACACATGTGTGTAATTCTCACACTATATAGCTCCCACTATATCCTTACACTTTCACACTATGAAGCAACCACAGACCTTGTCTTATCAATGTGCATATATATAATACTATACATATATGATACCGGTGAGACATAAATAACAAAACACTGATAAGTAATAAAGATGCCTTAATTGTTATTAATAATAGTCTGAAACTGTTTGTACATTATAACTAATTAAGACATATTACCCTAATAGCCTCTAGCGCATACATCATGTCTAACATTTTTATTTCTTGTTCCATTGGAAATCTTGATATTGAAAATGCTTTGTGTGTCTTAGGATCCAGGATAAACTTAATGCCCTATTATTTGTATTAAAAGATAAGCCTAAGAGACCCCCAATTGATTAGGGTTTCAATATAACTTACGGATAGTACAATAAGATACCCTAAGGGAATGGTAAAAGATGTTCTAGTGAAAGTGGGAAAGTTTATTCTTCCTATTGATTTCATAGTCATGGATATGTTTTAAGTTTCTATGCATGTTCTTGTTGATTTCATAGTTATGGATATGGATGTACTAGTGTAAGTGGATAAGTTTATTCTTCCTGTTGATTTCATACCCCATATCAAATAGCATTTGGACAAGTCCAGTCCAAGTTGTGCCAAAGAAGGAAGGAATGACTTTTGCTTGATATAAATTCTATTATTTTATTAGTGGGTATTCTGGTTACAATCAAATAGCCATTCACCTAAATGATCAATAGAATATCACTTTCACCTTCCCATAGTGAACATTTACTTATAGAAGAATGCCCTTTGGCTTGTGCAATGCCCCAACCACCTTTCAAAGATGCATGATGGCTATCTTCCATGATATGGTAGAAAGGACAGTGGAGATCTTCATGGATGAATTTTCAATTTATGGGAAGACCTTCGACAATTATCTTAGGAATTTAGAAGAGGTCTTGATTAGGTGTATTGGGACCAACTTATTACTTAGTTGGGAAAAATGTCATTTCATGGTCCTTAAAGGAATTGTGCTTGGATAAAAGATTTCAAATAAGGGCTTGGAAGTTGTTAAAGCAATGATAGTTATCATTCAAAACCTAACATCCCCTACATTGGTAAAGGAAGTCAGAGGCTTTGTAGGTCATGTAAGCTTCTACCAAAGATTTATCAAGGACTTCTCAAAGATAGCACAACCTTTAATAGCCTTGTTCCACTAGGATGTTAAATTTAAATTTTGAGAAAAATGTATGAAGGCCTTTAAAGAACTTAAGAGTAGACTAGTCAACTTTCCTATTCTTATAATCCTTGATTGGATAAAGCCTTTTGAGATAATGTGTGATGCAAGTGATACTTGTATAGGCACAGTCTTGGGGAAATGAAAAGAAAAGGATGTGGACTAATCTACTATGATAACAAGACCTTGAATGATGCCCAACAAAACTACACAACACCTGAGAAGGAATTATGACCAATCTACTATGACCACACTACATTGAAGTACTTGTTTGCCAAAAAGGATGCAAAACCTCATTTTATTTGATGACTTCTATTACTAGAAGAATTTGACCTAGAAATCAAGGAAAAAAAGGGATGTGAAAATGTAACTTTTGATCATCATCAAGGATTCCCAAGGAAGACCTTGACATATAGAAAACCATAACCAAGACCTTCTAAGATGAAAGGCTTAATGTGGTAAATTCTACCCCATGGTATGCTAATATACCTAAATTTCTTGCATGTAACATAACTCCAAAACGTTTAACATATTCTTAAAGGAAGAAATTCTTTACTAATGTTAGATATTATTTTTGTGAGGAACCCTTGTTGTTCAAATTGTGTACATATCAGATTATAAGAAGGTGTGTAGCAAAAAAAGAAGTTCACAAGATCTTGCAAATGTGCCACTCTACTG
>CATIWQ010037614.1:0-27553 GCA_949673415.1 Euphorbia schlechtendalii
ATTCTACGAATCCGGTCAATTCATGAACTTTTATATATTAATTATCATAAAGCATGGTAGAAACATATTATTCTGAAGATGATGAAATTAAAAGTTTTGACTTAAGGTAGAAAAAGTCTGTTGCCCCACCAATTAGCCACCAAAGCGAGAAGGAACCCAACTCCTCTGAAAAATGAAGCTAAATAAAAAGTATATTACCATTGAATAAAACATTTGTTAGGATTATATATGCATTAAATTTGTATTTCAGGTACTTATATGGTTACATAATATTTTTGATATTAAACTTGCATACCCAGACTAAAATTTGATAATATCCTTAAGTTAAAGATTTTAAATTTGTTTTTATCATTTTACGAACTTGAACCGAATCTTACGACTCAATTCGATTCATGATTCCCGATTCACAAAATGTGGATTCTGATTTTCGATTCGAATCCCGATTTGACAACTATGCTTGCAGCCTCGTGAATACAATACTACAAGTTTTACTGCATTACATATCCTGGAATTGTTTTTCTCGAAGTTGAAAACTTTCTGTCTCATCCCATTCTTTCTTAATTTCCAGGATTGGTTGGACATTGATTTTGGCATTGCAGAGGGTGTTGATTTTATTGCTATATCTTTTGTCAAGTCTGCTGAAGTTATTAAGCATCTTAAAAGCTACATTGCTGCAAGGTCTCGTGATAGGTAAGCACATTTAAGCAGTGTGAATAGTATCTTCTTCCTTCGATAAAAGATGGTTTTTACCAGTTGGCTTATCATTTAAAGTTTGATTTCTTTTGACTTTTTTATCCTTCACATTTTCTATACTTGGGAACCTTACTTTTTCCTAGTTCATATGCTTGTGTGTTCCACTGCAAGCTTTTTATAATATTAATTAGTCTTAAACAATGTCTGGTGTAATTTGAAAAGGTGAGCAGACTGCAAATTCACGTTTTGTCCCAGGTTATATTTTTTCTGGCATTAACTGCCTCCATGGAAGAAATGATTGCTGTAGTGGTGACTATCCCTGTAAACTGACTAATTCGATTTTCTGATGCAGTGACATTTCTGTCATTGCAAAAATAGAAAGTATCGATTCTCTGAAGAATCTGGAAGAGATCATTCGAGCATCAGATGGAGCAATGGTGGCAAGAGCTGATCTGGGAGCTCAGATACCATTGGAACAGGTCCCAGCAGCCCAACAAAATATTGTCCAGATGTGTAGACAGCTAAATAAGCCAGTTATCGTTGCTTCTCAACTCCTCGAATCTATGATTGAATATCCCACACCCACCAGAGCAGAAGTAGCTGATGTGTCTGAGGCAGTCAGGCAGCGATCTGATGCTTTGATGCTTTCTGGCGAATCGGCTATGGGGCAGTACCCAGAGAAGGCATTGGCTGTTCTTAGAACTGTTAGTGTGAGAATAGAGAAGTGGTGGAGAGAGGAGAAACGCCATGAAGCCATGGAACTCCCATCACTGGGAGCTGCATTTTCTGACTGTATCTCAGAAGAGATTTGCAATTCAGCTGTGAAATTGGGTAAGCATTCTCTATAGGCCATCATAATTTCATATGTATAATATTATTCAAGAAAAATGAAAATTTCAGGGGCGCCACGGCCACTAACGCCTCCTATTATTACCTTCCATGCACCCATAGTATACGAGAGCGCAAAGTGTACTCAAAGTGCTAGGGTCTCGCTTCTCGCTTTTACACAAAGCCCAAAAAAAGCGCTCGCTTAGGAAAACAAAACGCACTATTATGAATTCAGGTTTAGAAAACTTAAATATAGCTACTTAAAACTAATAAATATTAAAAATATTAGTCACAATGGTCCACAACAAAAAAAAGTCATTAAAATCCAAAATTCATTAAAATATAACCTTGAGCGTTTTTTTTCAAAGAGCGCGCTTTATGTTCAGCAAAAGTGCACAGGGTGCGCTTCGCCGCGCTTTTGACTACTATGCCTGCACCGAAAGTAAAGCTTTAGTGGTAAAAAATGCTCGATCATTTAAATATGATATTGTATCTTAATGATTTAGTGGCTCAAAGATTCTAATAGTAGTAAAACAATAAAAACAGGTTGCAGTTTTGTATGCAAGTTAATATCTATATTGCTTAAACTTTTGATACTAGTAGAAATTCAGCATTCTTTTTCTTTATGTTTTGCAGCTAACAATTTGGGAGTGGACGCCCTTTTTGTTTATACAAAGGACGGTCAAATGGCATCTCTCTTGTCTCGAAGCAGGCCAGACTGCCCGATCTTTGCTTTCACAACCACTACATCTGTAAGGAGGCGCCTGAACTTGCAGTGGGGCCTCATACCTTTCCGCCTGAGCTTTTCCGATGACATGGAAACCAACCTCAATAAGACTTTCTCCCTGCTGAAGGCCAGAGGAATGATCAAATCAGGCGACCTTGTTATAGCCGTTTCAGACATGTTACAGTCCATCCAGGTCATGAATGTTCCTTAGATTCATGAGGAGTATCTCACGTGAGTTGCAGGTGAGTACAATTTTACCAGGAATCTGTTTCTCTTATGTTTAGAGTGTTATATTTTGTTGCGTGTACCAATGAAGATAGAGAGCTGTAATTAGGAACTATGAAACGTTACACTCTTGGGATGTGTAGAAGCTTTGATTTAAAATCTAATTTAAGGGGTAGTTAATACCAACAACAACAAAAATATCCGATTTTCTTAAGCAAATTTCATTGCCCAACGGTATTGCTTGTCGTTGTTGATCGTCGTATCATCCCTTTCTTGGCCTGTTTCCTGTGGTTTGGTGTAGAACATATAAGCTTGTTCTTCCAAAACAGCGTAAAACAAGCCTAATTTTACGGACAATGGGTTGTCCTTTTTTGGACATGAACTGATCTGCGTAGTGCTGAAAAATGAAGTCCAGAACCATTCGACGTATATGAAAAATATAGTTAAAGGAAACTTGATTGGTTCATGAGTGCATTTTTTTAAGGGGTTTCATGAATGTATTATCAAAGAGCTAATTGCGAAATCCACAAAGCATGTAATCCATGTATCAACAATATTGAGCATATTATCAATGACAAAACGCACAAAAACTGAACCACAGTACATTTTTGCTTTGTATGTAATATAATTAGTGTATCTCCTTCGTGGGACGGAAATAAATGATAAATTCCCCCATTTTTCTTTATTAGAAAATGTAGAGGGGATGTAAGGCTATCCTTTTTTCAACTGAATTATAATAAATTTAAAATGAACTTATGACTCTGTTGAACTAAACTACGAACAGAACTGTGTTCGTAGTTTTTTTTTACCCGAACAGAACTTGAGTTGAAAATTCCTAATCAGGTATTTAATTTGTCCTCCCAAAATGGTTTCTTGTGTCGTTCCACTCAATTCTTTCTTTCTTTTTATAATAGTAGATTTAGTCCCCTAATCCGCATATTTAACAAGTTTATCACATGCTACCATGAAATTTAATAGTATTTTAATTCATAGTTCAAAACTGAAGTTCAATTTGATAGTGTTTACTTTATTTCTAGTTTGTTGAGCCATCCTATTTTTTTCTACCAGAGAAAGATGGTCTATTGCATAAGATTTAATTGCACACTATCTTTAATCGAATGTGAATAAGAATTGAGCCAAGTCTCTCTGAACGTCGAATAATGAGTTGCCTTAGACAACATATGAACAATATAATTCACAAACCTACGAATAAAAAGTTAAAACTATTGTTCGAAAAAAAGATAACAATGCAATCAGCTTTTATAAAAACATAACAATAATAATTCGTTAGAAACAATGTAGTTCATTTACATAAGAAAGAATGCATCAAAATGTTGTTTAGAATACATTAGACTGTCATTTGGACCCGGTCCGGATTCGTGGATCCATGCCCATTTTTTAGGATATGTTCCTATCATATCAAATCCATTGGATATGAGTTGGATATTAATCTAATAAAAAAATATGAATATGATATCATATTTTGTACAGACTATAGATCCAAATCCGTATATATATTGAAAATGAAAAATGATGACCTAATTATACTAATCATAGATTCCCTGTTCCTAATCCTAACCTATATTATACGTATTCAATTTCTTATTCTATACTGTATCTCAGTTATCAAGTAGCTTAAAACATATAGGGAATGGATGTTAATTTTGAACTTTTTCATTTCATTCTTGGAATCTCATGTTAAATTGTTTTTTTCAAATAATTAAGACAATAAGTTATTAGAATATATCAATTTCTGGTTGTTGATAATTTAATGTGAATTATTTTTTGAACTTACTTTTTTTATATATCCGTAACAACCTGTTTTGAACTCGGATATGTGAAATCTATTAAATATAAATACGGGATCCAATGGATCTGAATATCATATATAACAAATATATTTGAATATGGATATATCACATACAAATTATAATACATTGATGTATGAATTTGGGGTAGGTCATACCTTTATCTTATTAAAAATATGTTCAACTATATAATAAAAGTGACACAACGTATTTCATATCTGATTCACTGACTGAAACCCAAAGCTTAATTCATTGAGATATTAGAACTCTAATTCAATTCAAAACCCCGAACTTGTTACTCCACTGCCATCATCCACCCGCTTCTCATTGAGATATTCTTACGTATTACTTTCTTTTCTCGTCCCTTATTACTGTTTTATTTGGAAATTTTTTTACCGTTTTACTGTTTTGGCTATTTTCACTTGCTTCATTTCTGTGTCTGTAAAAAAAATATATGTGCAAGTTTTCTCATTGAACTCTCTGTTTGTATTTAATTATTTTTGTAATCACACTATGTTAAGTTATGATGGAGTTGTGGTTTCGCAGTTTGTAATTTTCTCATCACTGCCCTTTCTGATTTATTTTTACTTCAACAATTTGATACAAGCTAGAAATTTTGATCCATCTTATTTCTAAGCAACTTCAAATGTGTAGAGGTTTTGTATCCCGTTATGGAGCTTTATATGACTTGTTAATTTGTCTTTTAAAGCTCGAATATTGGACGATTTTGTTGCAAAACTATTTGAATTAGTAGAGATGGGTTTTAAAATAGGACATCGATAGTAGAGAAGAAGAAAAGGGTAATTTAGTCAAAATGTACCGTATCAGCTTATTGGATGGAATGTAAAAATAATGGAAGATGGTAATAGTTTGATGAATACAAAATTTAAGAAAATTTAACTTATAGTGATCAAATTCAGAAAAGTAATTGTAAAGCTCTGAAATGTTATAACTATTTACTCTATTTATAATAATAATAATAATAATAATAATAATAATAATAATAATTACTAGTTAGAATGCACGTAGGAAGTTATTTCAGTTATATATTCCTCTTTGAAACTACATACATGAACAAAAAATTGGAGGATGGGAATAAATTTATTCGAGAAAACTTAAAATTATGTAGTTAGGTTATTTGTTATAAATAGTAATATAATCATGAAAGAATTAAATTAGCTACTATCCTCTGAAATAAGTGGCCTAAACTTCCAAAATAAAAATAATTGGAAAAGGTGATGCAGCATTTATGTCTTGTTTGGAATTTTGCTAGAAAAATAAGTTAATAATAATAATAGAAAACATAAAATAAGAATCCAACTACAATAATAAATTAAAATAAGTGGGGTTTGGTGTTCATATGAAAATGACATTCCCATCATTTCATATATAGCTTCGTTATCAAACCCCTTTATGTCTTCATCACTCACATTATTCTATTATTTTTTAGTTTATTTATTTTCTTTGCTATAAGATTCAAGAATTCTTATATGGGAACCAATTTTGTTGTAAGTGATAGAAACAAAGAGGTAACTTTAGTTAACAAGAAATTTTTCATAACGGTCGATATATCTGAGGCCAATGATTTAGTAATTTATCTTGAAAATCTGTATACTTATATTATAAACAAAATTTTCTTTTACAGGGGGAGGAGCCAAGAGAAGTCCAACCATGTAGTCGGTTTCATTTTTCAAATTCCATTTTATAGAATCTACGAGTCTTTTTGCTTCTATAATTTTTTTTATTTTTCATTTCTTATATTAGATTTCCTTATAATAATAGTATTTCTTTATTATAATATTATTTTCTTTACATCATTTATATCATATATAAATATTAATCTAAATTCTAACAAACAGAACTAAAATAAATAAAATGAAAAACAAATATTTATATATTCCCTTTGTATAAGATATAGTATATAAAGAATGGTTGGATTAAATTATTTCCCATATTTATTCCCTCATTTACTAAAATTCTTCAAAATTGGGCAATTATTGAACATGCTCTAAGATTCAAATTTCATTTTTTCCACTTACATCCACTTCACCTTATGCGACTCAAACTTGTGACATGTAGAATTGTATAGCATAAGATAACAACCCCTAAATGTTTGGTCAACGCAAGTGCTGTATACACACCAATCTTTAATGTGATCTATGCTCCTCAATATCCTTATTGATGATGTTGGTTCTTACAAAACAAAGAGGTTTGCTATGGGGAGTACGTAGTCGTGTGACTGGCGTAGCCTCTCCGATGCTTATATTAGATCGGATTTAAGAGAGGAGACAATAAATTTTTAGAGTTGAAAATAATGCACATTTGAAGGTGACTCAATGGGGTCTTTATATAGGCTTTGAATGACTCTTAAGTCGGTTAAGAGATGAAGTTATATCAAAATAGAACTCTTGATTGAACAGATGAAATCTCTTAAATAGGATAAGACTTGATCCTCAATAAGGTATATCCTGGTCAAGACGAATTACTTGCGGAGAAGACATAGGAGATAGAATTTGTGTAGGATTTTATTCTCAAACAAATCTAGGCAGTCTAGGCGGTTACCTCGAGTTAGTTAATTAACTAACTAACTGATCTTATTTTCTTGTTGAGATAAGCTTAACTTAATCTTTTCTTTATATTGAGGCAGTCTAATACATCTGGATTTCAAACACTTGATTGACACGCGCTTAATGATATTTTATTAAATTATCACCCTTAATTTATCTATTAATATATTATTTTTAAGCTCTTGAGGTGCAACATGAATATATCATCCTTTTAGTAATACTCATATCCTAACACATTGATTTCGAAGTTTTAATGTGATGCAATGCATTAGTGCTTATTATAGGGTCGTAAATGGTTTTTGTTATATATAGCACAAATTGTGTTTAATCTAATAATTTCGATTAATAATTAATAAAAAGCTACAAAGTATCATCATGTATTCAAGTTTCGGATTTCTAAAAAACAAAATGTAATCAAAGAAATAATATATTAATAATATATATTTACGCACTTTGTATTATTTAGCTGTTGAAACTTGTATCAACAATATAGATTAGAATTTCATTCAACTGCTTAGCACACTAGTAAATTTTAACTTAAGAAGCAACAACCAAAAATATATGTTTTTAATGTAAAAATTATAAAACGTATTTAAAAATTATCTTTGAGAACTTATCAATGTGGACATGTAAGAATATAGGCATTAACAAGGCAAAGAAAAGCATATATAAGCCAAAATAAACTAAGACATGTTTGATCAAGAATTCACAATCTAATTATTAATTAAATATTTCAATTGGGTCCCTTTGATAGTTTGATTGGATATCATATAATTAAGGGGAAAATAATGTTGCTGATTTTAATTATTGAATAAAATTTTAGGTAATAGGATAAGATATGGATTTGACTTGGTGTGAAATTAAGGGTTTGGTAGGCCAACAAATGGGGTCCTTTTCCTCAATAAGAGGACAATTGTGACGTCTACCAATATCAATTTTTTACTAAAAATAATTAAAAAATATGTTATATTATAATATAATATAATATAATATATTATAGGCATAGCATAGCTTCTTAATTTAGGATGGTGACCTAAGTTTTGGCTATTTTGAAATTTAGAAAATAAAATCATCAAGGCTAAAGTATATGCAATTCAAATTCAATTGGTCAACAGACTCAAAAGGGCTAGATTTTACATATGGGGACTTACTAAGTTATTTAGTTTTCAAGGTTAACCAATATTTCCCCATTCCTCTCTATTTTTCTAGTTTTCAAATTTTAAGTTAAATTACAGGTCTTTAAAGAATTATTCAGTAGTTGACTTTTTTCCGGTATAAATAGTAATATAAATGTTTGCTTACGATTATTAAATAGATGCTTAATTATTATAGTGGTAAAAAAAAAATTACAAGTATTAACAACTTAAAAATCATATGAGCAATAATCAATGTTAAGAATTCAAGTAACTAAATACATTTGTTAAAAAGGGATGAGGAGCATTAAGTGTGACTAAATCTGAAATAAAATTATTCAACAAAGATACTCGTAAATATTACAACTAAAATTTTTTAAGAAGCAAGTGAAGTACAAGGAAAAAGAATGTTTGAGAATAAATATGAGGTGCAGATGTAAATTTCCACAACATGCATAAAGACTGAAACAAAAGAAAATGATGTCTAGGAGCTTTGCAACCACATGAAATTAGGTTTAGGTTGGACGTCATCTACAACCTTAATTTATTTTAAATGACAAATTTATTTGTTAACAAATGTCTTAATTTATTTTATAAGCTGATATGCAAGACAAGACATTGTCAGAAAACATTGTTAGAAGACATTGGATGTAATTATTTATTTATTTATTTATTTTTTTTTTTTGTTCTGGGAGACATTGTTTAATCGTCGTCCTTGGTAATTCTATTTAATTTGTCGGAAATTAATTACTTCACCGGGCATGGTCCTCTATATGGGCTATTCTTGCTTACAGGCAAGGTGGAATTAAAGAGTCCCTGTTATCGAACTCAAACATCATGAAAAGCGATTTTAAAGAGTAAAGCACAGATAATGCAAATATGTACTCATTTTTTGTGCAAAACTGGAATTGGAAAACCTGTTTTCTTGTAATAAAATCGTATTTTTAAAACCAACTGCAAACCACAAGACAAAAACAGTTTATAATTCATATTTGTTTGTTGTGGCATCTTCAATCATTAATCAAGCCAATGTCGCTGTTGTTCTTCTTGCTACATCCTCACAGGACATCGAATTTCCATTTATATTTTACTTTTATGGTTTCCATCTTATCTTCTTTACATATTTCATTGTGAGTGTGTTTTTAAGTCCGTTATGTTCTTACTTGTTATTCGTGATTTTAATTTTTTTAAATTTTGTTTATAAATTTCTTTTTAATTGACTAAGAGACATACAATCTCATTCCCTTGTTTTCAGAGGTCTACGAGCGAAATAATATACGGGGGCTATGGATATGTAAACATATGGAAATTGCAATAAACAAAATTATATTTTTCAATATAATTAATAAGGAACAAACAAAAAAAATATTCAACATTTAAAAAAACTATGTAATAAATGATCGTACAAAAAGCATGTAGAGAGATTGAACGAGTTCGGGGATTTGGAAAATATTAATAATGGTTAGTAGATATTATTAATGCTTTGTTTGTAATTATCCCTCTGGTTTAGAAGTTGAAAAGATAAAGCGTGACCAATTTAATTGTGCTTTCTCAAATTGATCTTTAAAGTTCTATTTTCAAGATTTTCTTATAAGCGGTAGGAATTGATATTGGAAAAAACAAATCAGACAGTTCCTAATTAAATAGTATGAATGATCAAATTGTGCTGTTCAAAGTTAAAATACGTAGTTTTATGCAAAATTTTGAGAACAATTTATCAAGATAACAACTTGAAAAGCAATACCAAACAGACTCAACTAAAATGAAAAGTGAAGATTAATAATGAGATAATGAAATTGCTATCATTATAATTTTTATTTTTAAATTAACTAAGTAGGACCTTAATAATTAATTAAAAATTGTTTTTTTAATAAACCCTCCAAAAAAATTGTTTTCGTAGTTCAAACGACATTATTTCTGATGAGATTTGTTATTAGTCTATTTTAATTTTTTATTTAAATGGGTTACAAAGATTATACTAAACAAAGAGGACCTCTATATTATTCTAATTTTTAGAACACAGGACGGTCAGTCCTGTTATACAGCATCTGGAACCGGCATGGTGACACATAAAAATCAATTTAAGTTTGCTTTCCTTCATCTTTTTCAAGGTAAAAATATCAACCTATTGACTCGGTTTAACACTTTTTTTGTTTTTTTTTTCCAATATTTATTGCATATTATCTCGTTTGTTTAGTTGTGAACAACCCGTTTATTGATTTGTGTGAACAAACTAATTTATTTTATCTTGGCACGAAATATTAACGTTTTTAATTTGTTATATCAAATAAATTAAGATTTATTCCACATATGATAACATCACAAAATTTGAGTTTAGATACTTAAATTATTTTTAAGTCGTTGCATAATAAAGAATTTAAAATGTTTCAAAACAAACTGTGAATTAGAATGATAACACTGTAACATACAAAAAATTGTCATTTAGAATTAAAATTTTGTTTCCAATAAGTAAACAAATAATGACCTAGTTTGCAAGCTTTTGCAGAGCAATTTTGTGAGTTTCTAATAGAGTTTGCTCATGAGTTTTCAACCGGAGTATTAACATATTCAAGCTTAGAAGTAACATCAAGTCGAGCCGAACACCAAGCTAGTCATTAGCAACTTGGCTTATTTGTAACTTTTGTTATCACTAATAATTTTTAAATAAATAATGATATATCACTATAAAATTTTAATGTGATAATATGTTACATATATGGGAAAAGATAAAAAAAATGTGTAGCAGAGAGTAGTTAAAAAGGGTTTATATTTGAACCTTTAAAAAAGCAAATTAAGAAAAAAACTAAAAGATTATTTACTTCCAAACCGTTTCGATAATGTTCAATACCTCAATCAAAAGAAATGGATGAATGAATGAAATTAAAGAACAAATTAAAAAATATTATTCTTTCAAGAACATCAATTTTTGAAGAGAGGATTATAAAATCTATGATCTCACACCTTCATTTTGAGAGATATATCAATTAATTTGATTTGATTAATAAATTTTATATAAGAAAAATAAAATAACGTTCTTTTTTTAAAAAAGTCCACTATGATTTTTTATATTTTAAAGAAAAAAAAGGGAAATAGAAAATTTGATCTAGTGATCACTATCTCTTAGACAATTCAAGAAATGTAAGATTATAAATTTAAATCTCAGAATTAATTAATTTAATAAAAAATTCTCGTATTAAAAATAAAGTAAAGTACACGTACAAAAAAAATATAGAGAAGAGAATGAGAGTTATACTAGGTTTTCTAAACAGATGAAATCAAATAAAAGTAGTGGGGCTAAATTTAAAAAGTAGTTAAATTATGGGGTCTACTTCACATGCTTATCAAACTCCAAATATATGGAAAAAGTTTATTATGACTGGACCGCTCTATATATATTTCTTTATTTTTCTTCAATTCAGGTTTTTTTCAATGTGGTTTAAAATAAAATTGCGGGTTTTTTTTATTCCCAAACAGTTGTATTTTCCACATCAAAAAATAATTTTGGGCGTTTGATTATGATTAGTATTAAATAATTGTGATAAAAAAATTGCCATGAACATTAAATAGTTAGTCAAGTTTTTATTGATAGAACACAATTACTACTTCTTCTTTTTAATTTATAATTAAACTAAATTTATTTCAATTCAAATTTACAAAATAGATAGTTAGCGATTTAACCATAAGTTAAAAAAAACAATGTCTTGTACCTTCTTCAATCTCTACAATTCAATAGCCAGTGGAAGGGTTTCACACGTAAGATTTTTTAGTGTATCGTGCAACACACACCCTCTTTCGGTTTACATGATAGTTACTAGCTAGAAACAACAAACAATAGAAAAGGCTCAATGCATTCACAAGTTTTTTTAACTTGTCCTTGGAAGCAATCTACCCCCTAAATTTGTAGCTTACATATATAACTTTCAAAAAATGTACCCTTTTATTTTTTAAATGGGGAAATTATATCAAAGATCATGTTTTGTAGACCTTTTCCTTGCATGAGTGATAAATGTCCCGTGACCTATTAAAATAAAATAAAGTATTAATAAAAATTAATTTCATGGGACACTCATATAACTCATGCAAGGAAAACGTTCACAAAACCTAGTCCTTAATATAATTTTCCCTTTAAATGTCATGTATCAACTTTTGAAACCAATCAGAAGCTGACACATGTCCTTCAAGGAGCACAGTGGTGCATTTTTTTAAAGTTGAGGGAACTACGAGATCACTTTGAAAGTTCAGTAGGCATTAGGTTTTTAGGACAAATTTAAATATCTGGAAATGCATTAATCCTAATAAAAAATTATTAAATGCACAGGTAGCACTCCGAACTTGGCATTGTTTTTATTAGATGTCGTCAATAACTTTTGAAAGTCCTTACCAAACCCCTAAACTTGGCCAAAATGTATTCTCGAATCTCGTCAATGTCATGCATTTCATTTGAATCGTAAAGAGGAAAATAAAAAATTTCACATATTTAAAAAGTCAAAACAATTAACAAGTGACACATGTCACTAAGGGTCTCGTCATGTGCCCTTTTACCTAATTTAGGCTACTAATATGGACATTTCAAAGTTGAAAACACTATCCAATAATTGAAAGTTGAGGGAAATATGAGATTATTTTTAAAGTTTAGTGGGATGTAAGTTTTTAGGACAAGTTTAGGTACTTGAAGATGCATCAATCTTGATAAAAAATTACTAAATGCATAGGTAGCACTTCGAACTTAGCATTTCTTTTATGAGATGTCATCAACAACTTTTGAAAATCTTTCCCAACCCCCTAAACTTGGCCAAAATGCACTCTCAAACTTCGTCAGTTTCATGTATTTCATTTGAATCGTAAAGAGGAATAAAATTTTTTTCACATATTTGAAAAACCAAAACAATTAACAGGTGACAAGTCCTTAAGGATCTCATCTTCGTGTGACCTGTTACCTAGTTTAGGCTACTATTATGGACATTTCATAATTGAGGACACTATCAATGAATAACACCAATTTTGGAGATAAATTATGCGTTTAACCAAAATTAATCACAAAACCAAATGGAGCATGTATAATGTGCAATAAAATCTAATTTCACCCACAAGTAAATCAAAAGAAAATAAAGTGTCTATTTGATGCTTTTAATTGAATTAATAAACCTCACCACTTTAATAAAGTTACCATTACCAACAAGTACACTTTATGATGAATCAAAATTAAGCATTTGTTATGTAAATCACGGACAAGCTATGAGAACCTAAATGAGTTAGTATTTGATTAATGTGCAATTTCCAACGAGTTAAATAATCATGTACTACTAACATTTTTCTCCATCTTAAAATGATTTATTTACTGTTACGAGCAAGTCCTTTCAGTGACGAAAAATTATCATTCTAGGATTTTCATTAAGATCAACAAAATATTTATTACACTATTAAAATGATTAATTTATCGTTTTAGTTTATTATAAAATGTTATTTCTTCTTAATTACTAGGAGTACCTTGTAATTTCATTTATATTTAGTCTTTTTCTTAATTAATATAAGGGTAAATTAGATAAAAATGTTTTATATATTTAAAAATGATAAGTAAAAGGGAAAATTAAATGTTGAGAAAAATGAAAATTTTTAGGTACCGGAAGGAATAATTGATTTTCAGACTAATAAAAACGAACATCTATTACATGACAATCGTGTAATGTCCTTAAGACAATTACAACATATCACAATAATTTTTGTTGGTGGAATTAATGAGTAAAAAAAGAGGCTTCTGATAAGTTTTTTGGAAAAATAAAAAAAATACAAATAAAAACTTCAAATTTAGGATTTAGGATTTTAAGGCACTAGAATGCTTCCATTAAAGTGTTTAACAAAGCACAAAAAATCTTTAACTAAAGTCACCAACTTTTCCTGAAGTCATGAGAAAAAAAAGTAATAACATAACTAGTTTTTGTACGGAAGATAAAATGAAAAATGATCTCCCAAGCATTAATTGTAATGTTCCCGACTTGCGAAATTTGAAACAATTATTTAGTTAAGTGGTATGCATGATAATAAATAAATAAAATCATTTCCTACGTCAAAAAAACTCCATATGATAAGAAAAGTCGTATTATCAAATTTCATAGCATCAAATTTCAAACCCAAAAGGATATAATTCAATTAGTCTCCCAAAAAAAAAGGCAAATAATAAGCTCATGTTTATAAATAACGCTATTGATTAATTAAAGAGAGAATTCATGATATATAATAAATAAATACATAATGAAAACATTCCACTAAGTAACATCAATAATATTGCTACATTAAAGTTGTAACAAAACAAAAAAAGTAAATAGTTTTGATGGCAGATCTCTAATAACCCATTGGACATAATTTTGGTCTTCATCAATTAAATGTGAACCTTTGGCTTTATTATTCTAATTAAAATTAAAAGATGCAATTACTTTAGTAAAAAATATATAATTTCCCACAAGACCCATGTAGTGTTTGTGGAAAGTAGACAATTGTGTGTTTTAAAACTTTGTTTCCACCTCTTTACTTGCTCAACAATATAGGAATTTTTCCATTGATTGTTTTCTTTTTAGAGTCAATAATATAAAATTTAGGGTTTGCATTGGTTTACGGTGGTAATAGTAAAATTACACGAATTTGTACATTTTATGTCCATGATTGAAGCACATTAAAATGTATGCAAACGTCAAGATTAAATCATGATATGTTGGATTTTATTTGATTTTCACAATAGATAAGATGATGGAGAAATAAAAGATACAATATAAAAAATAAATTCCCAATCTTAAATAGATGGAGTGTGAAAGTGAAAAACTAACATCAACTTTTTTTTTTCCTATATGTTAAATGAATGTAGAGTTTATAAAAATCTTAATATGTATTCGTAAGTCCTTAAAAATTATTTATTATCTTATTAATCTAATTAGTTGTTATCGTATATTGTTAGTCAACTGGTTTTCGATATTACCAGTATTATGTTGCATCTAAAACAATTAAAACTGTTATTTAATCCTCACAATCGCTTACTTAAAATTATTGTTTAATGCGGAAATACAAAATACATTCGTTAAAGCACAATTGCTTATTTAAAATTATTGTTTAATGTGGAAATACAAAATACATCTACTAAAGAATTCAAAACATGCACTTAATTTCTTGGGTGCCTTTTAACCACAGTGAATCACCAGACATTCTTACAGATGAAGATTTATGAATGAATGATTATTATTAATCTCTGATTATTACTAGTTAACCCATTTTGTCCTTAATCTCAATACGGTCCAATTGTGTTTAACTGTTGACTAATCATTGTTTTACAAAAAATTAATTTAATTAGGTATAATATGAACAGCATTTACTTTAAGGTTTTGTATATAATCATGAAAAAAGTGATAATTAAATTTTACTTTCTTTTTTTCAAGTATATATTCTTATCTTTCTCTTTGGTCAAAAAGTAGAATAATTGAATTGAAAAATATCAATCTCTAACATTTTTTTTGGACACCCAATTTAACTTTCTACATAATTTATTTAGAACGTGCAATAGGCTCAGAAGAACCGAAACATAGTTTAAATAAACTAAAGAAATGAAAATAAACTACTGTAGAAAAGTTATAACATTTAGTTAAACATAGTTGAAATAGAGTCAAACCGTAACGCCTCCGATTTTAATTACTCCTCACACATTTAGTTATATTTTCAGAAATGTACATTTTATCCCTACCCTAATTTAATTTTGTCATTTTCAGCAAATTTTAACAAATTTTGATGCCCCCATTAAATTTCTAAATTTTAATCAATTTAAAATAATGATAACAATAGAAGCTTTTTACTATTATAGCATCCAATATGTAATATTTTTCAACTCTTTGACACTGTATACTCTTTTTTTTTCTTTCCACAAATAATATTTCTTTAGTTATTATCAAAATTGAAATTTGGTCATTTTATAAATCTTCTACAATTATATTCACAAAACAAGGAGAAAAACTGTGTTCACTTGTATGGAACTAAATTGGTAAAAAATTATTCTTAATTATAGAAATATAATATATTATTGATTTTTGTATATATATTTATATGTTACACATCGTATTCAACAAAATTTAATAAGATTATCAACAATTTTTTATAAAATTAGCAATTAATTTGTAATTTATTATCATTCAATCAGTGATATAAATGATTAAATATAAAATAACAAACTCTAATTCAATGTGATTACAATAGAACATTGAAAAACTCATCCACCATGATAAGTGTGATTCAAATCGAATTTGAATATAATATAAGTAAAACTTTGATAAATCACGTGGTCAAGTAAAAAATTATAGAAAGCATGAATATAAATAAATAAAAATTGACTAATTTTTGATAACATACAAATACAAAATCACGAATCATGACCGCTTAATTATTACTTGTTGACCTAGTCTTTTAGTTGATGTCATGACTAAATAGTATATGTTATATAAAAATCCAAATCATAAATTTAAATCAAATTCTAATTAGAAGAAATTAGTTTCAGAAATATAAAAAAATTTAATTGAAGGGTCAAGTCAAGTGACCAAAGTCTAATTTCACACTACACTCCAAATCAAATGATGCCATTTTCAGGTGCCTTCACTGGACTTATTCTGTATATCAAATAAATTAATTAAATATAAACATAATATTTTTAATCTAGTAATTGATAATGATAATTAAATTAAATTAAATAAATAAACTGAAAAACGTAAGTTTAAAACAAAACTGCCCCATAGAGAAAAATTAATGATAATATAAGTGCAATAATTACGTAAATAACAGTGATAATAGCAATTGGTTTTTGTCCTTTACAATCATTTTAAATTAAATAGTTAAATTGAATTAAAATAAAAAAAAGTATGAAAAAAAGTGAGGATCATAATTGGAGGTGTGGAGCCTTGAAATTAATTACCAACCAGAAATATAATTGTTTGTTGCTCTACTGATCACCACTTGCATAACATGATATACTATCATTCTGTTTTATATTGCTAATAAATTTTACTATATTTTTTTTAAAAAATAACTCTTTTTTTTCCAAAATACACATCTCATGCTTGTATATGATAGAAGAATCTATTTGATACGGTCAAATTGTTGGGCAAGTACTAGATGTAAATTTTCCAATGGAAAAATAAATAACAACAATGCTACATCGGTGGAGATTAGCCTCGCAATCTCATCGTCTTTGATAAAATTTTCTTTGTTAATTTCCAGTAGATGGTCCTAATTTTATTTGATAGTAAAATTCAATAAAGAACGACCATATGTGTTTAGAACGATTTATATGATAGATCAATATGAGTAGACAAAAACACCAAACTAAACATTCATGGTAAATGAAGAATGTATGTAACTTTTCTTTTTCCTAAGTTGTTTTTATTAATGATCCTAAAATTTGTTTGTTCTCATCAAAATTACATATCATTATGTATGATTAGAGATGTTCATTCTTACCTAAACTAGATAAGTATCGATATAACAACTTGTACTTATAATCATTTCATTAATTTAATCCGTCGCTTTGGTTATATGAAAATCTTACAATAAAAAGAGAATTTCGAAAAACATATATTTAATCTCTTTTTTTAATTATAAAGCTGCCTTATTTTATGAGCTTTTATAATAAGTTTCAAATATATATTTCATCCATCAGTTGTTTTCTTCATTTATTTATTTATTTATGAATATATTGTGTACATATATGTTATGATCTTGATTGATGAAGTGGGTGGGGTATGTGACAAATACCTCAAGACTAGTTAAACTAAATTATATGGGTGGGACCGATATGTTGAAATAAAAATAAATAAATCTAAATAAAATAACTTTATAACAATTAGGAATGAGATTGAAATGTGATCTGAATTTTACTAAATATATTGATATTTATACGTTAAATGAAGATTTTTTAAGAATAAAAAGTTATGATCTAATTTTATAATAAGGATTATGAAGATGGTGTTGAAGGTTTTGACCTTAATCAATAAAAAACAAATTCGTAAATCGTACTTGTCGGAGTATCATATTTTCTCAAAGAATTCACAAACCACACTTATCGGAAAACCGTTTTTACATAGATTATTTTCAAGCTAAAACTTGAAGGATGTTAATCTCAAATCAGAGTTACAAACTCAATATTTACGAGAGAGAAAAATATAATTTAATTGGTAAATATTCTTTTCAGTTCTTTTTCATTATTTTCATGGAATAAGTAAGAATAATGAAGGGGACATCTATTTTTGAAAAAAAAATCTTATTAAAAAAATTATATTTATAATCTTTTCTTTTGTTACTAGACTTTTATTTTTTTGTTAAGCTAAGATTAACTTTAAATATTTCATAATTATTATTTAATATCTTATACGATAATTTATTATCGTCTATTCCTATTCAAATTAGTACTAGAAATCTATAAATAGGACATTTTATTTTCTTTGTAAGCATAACTTTCAATATTCAAACAATTAATAATATTGAGTTTTGAGTTTGTCTCAATTTGAGTTTATTAACCTTCAAGTTTTAGCTTAATAATACCTTAGGAAAATCATTTTTCCAGCAAGTATGGCTTACGAAACTCTTTAGAAAAATCTAATCTTCTAACAAGTTAAGCTTGTGAATCTATTCTTTGTCGGTTTAAGGTCAAAATCATCAACACTGACTTCACAATCCTTATCTAGGGGTTTTAGGTAAATGTCTATGGTATAATATATAAATTTCACTCAAATTTTTATCAAATTACAAAAAAAATCTTTCTTAAGTTTCAATTTTACATTATTATGTAAAATCTGTTTCAAATTTTCTATTTTACGTTCTAGATATATAATTGGTATATATCAGGTATATAACCGATGTGTTAAAACAGTTTAGATGAAGGAGACACAAACATGAATATATATTAGATATATAATATGTATATAATAGATTTGTAGGACCCAGTATGGTGTAAAATAGGTCAGAGAGGGAGGGTGAATGACTCTTTTTCGAGTTTTAATTCAGTTTCAGTAGACCGTTGATTGTGGCTTCTGAAATATCTTCTGAGTAAAAATATTTTACTCAGAATCCCCTTTTTAAGATTTTTGCTAATTTAATTCAAAGTGGAAATGAATACAAAATAAAGTAAAGTAAAGGAAAATGCAAACATAAATTTTTATTCCGATTCGGCCTCTGCCTAATCTAGTGTTGCTCTCGGAAATAGCACACCTAGTAAGTATACTAGTGTCAAATTGTAAAGTGGCAAGCAAGAGTATCGTATCCACAAGGAGGTCTTTATGTCAGCTTGTCCTTTTCATGATGAATGGGCTAATGAGTTAAAATTCGGTTTTCTTGAAATTGGGAGTGTTGTTTAACAATTTAAAACTGATTTCAATATCTAAAACAAAAATGGAAGTTGATTTGAATTAAAATAAATGGAAAGCTCTAGTTCAGTCCACCCTTTTGACAGTCTAAGGCAATCTTCCCTAACTTCAGCACAAATCCTTGCTTAGCATTTCTATTCCAAGGTCCCCTAACCTGATTTCCCTAAACCGCCTATTAAGCAAATTTAGTTTCTTACTTAATTGATTTTACTTCACTTTTTAATCCTTCATATAACCAACAAAGTAGCATTAAGCATAGTTAAGCATCCATTAAATAGAACCCAAGGCATACCAACACTTATTTCTCAATATCATGTTAAGTATCCGTGTGAAGGTTTTCTATACTGAGTGGATCACCTTTCGATCCTTACTACTCAGTACTATGCATGAAAGTGATCAATTTTCATCTGAAAAATTAAGTATTCCGTCACACAAACAGTTAAGTAAAGCAAAGGAGAAATACTTTACAGTGGAGGGAAGATCTCCTTAGACTGCCTTTTATAGGGTAAACTGAACAAGAAGGAAGACTACTCACTAATCACCATTAATGCTTCAACCAACTTCATAAATGAAAAGAACTAAGAAGAGTAATAAAAATGGCAGAAAAAATAGAGAGAAAAATGAAAGATTGAGAGTGGATTAATTATCAAAAAGTGCACGGTAACCAAAGGAGAAGCTAAGGGTTATACCCATTATTTTTCCCGCAAAAAAGAGAGCACAAGGCTCAATAAAGTGCTCAAAAGTCAAAGCTAATTTTACCCACAAGTTTTCACAAATATCTAGATGTTAACTATTACAAATATTAAAATAACCTCCACTTGCTAACCAAGTGGGCAACTAAGATTAAAGTGACATAAACTAAGTTACTCTCAAAAGCAAACTGAATTTCTTCTCAACCACATCACTTTTTCTCTCCTGGTGATGTCATCACTGGTCTTCTTCCTCTGAAACAGCCCGCCTTTCTCCTTCTTTTTGCCTTTTTGCTGTAACACCTAGAAGACCCCCTCCTGAAGTAGAAAACCTAAAATAACAGAAGGTCTTCATAAAATCTGCTCATTTTCATTCATTTCCAACCCGATAATGCCTAGCTATTGACGACATAAATTGTACCTATCAAACATCCCCATACTTAAACATTGCTTACCCTCAAGCAATTCATGCAAAGACTAAGCAATCACAAAAGTTAAATAATTCAATCATGTCAACTAGGTTAAAATTAGTAAATCAAGAGATAACAAGGGAAACGAAATGTCAAGAAAAAGAAGAGGAAACTTTTAAATCAGAAATTCTTTACTAACTATAAAAAAGCATTCAACTTGTAAAAACTTGAAATTCTTAAATCAATCAAATAGCATCAGACCAGAAGACTTGTAAGATAGTGTTTAAGGGTGCAATTTCAAAGAGGATTTCACTCATTCAACAAGGTCAAGTTACACTAAGTCATAGGCTTGTTAATCGGTCTAGTTTCCACCATAGATGGGTGAAAAGGGCTCATGCTATCAAGAGGTCTTTCAAGGGTAGGCTAGGGCTGGGGGTAGGATATGGAAAAGATATTTTTGGGTAATAAACTTAACAATTCTCCTTGATTTTGCAGATTTCAACTTGGATAGAAGGACTTCATGTCTGGAATTTTCAACTCTTTGGGAATCTCAATTTCTTGATTTTGAAAACTTGAAGCACATAACCTTGATAATTTCTTTGTATTTCTATTCTGATTAGCTTTAAAAGGTTGGATTTGATTGACTTTTTATCCTTTTATGTGAGATATTCCCAATTCTGATGAAGACTTCGTTCGCACAGATTCAGACAAGGGCTTCTTTACAGATTTGAAGTTTTTTTGCTTTTGTTCATTTTTCTTCTTCAATTGTTAAAGTTCAAGGGTGAATTTGGGAATCAAAGTGAATTGGAAAGGAGTTATTGATTGTGTAAAAACAAGGAAGGGTTTCAGGCTCAAAGGGGGAATTCTAAGGGTTATGAAAGGGTAGGCTGATTTAAGCCAAGGGGAAAACCTAATTGCCTCTATCACTTAGCATAAGATTTAAGCTATGGTCTCAACTAGACTAATACAAAACAACATTTTATATGTCTCCCATAACAAGTTCTAGCTTAGATAACAAGACCTTGTCCTCTCATCAACAAAGTTTTCATTTTGGCTCAAATCCTCACTTTTTGGGTATGCTTCTGATCTTTGCTATAAGTTTGATACAAAAATTAAAAATTTTGACCCTTTTTCATGCTAAAACAAGTTAAAAAGAATGTACAATTCCAAAGTTCTCAAATTCTTTCTCTATCATGCTGTTTTCCAAAAGTTAACTCAAAATCTACCAATTTTAACTTACTTTCAGATTGAACTAATAACAATGCAACTACTACATCCTATTATGAATCAAATCAGGCAAATAAGTTCAATATGTACAAGGTTATCATCAGGCAGCATGTTCATTAAGACAGTAGACCAACAAAGCAAGGTCTTCATGCAACAGATTTTCTTCATAGTTAACAGATTTACAAGGTCAACAAGATCACATATTTACAAAGGTTCAAGTTCTCAACCTACCATCCCCATACTTAAAATTTGCTTTGTCCCCAAAGCAATGCAAACAATTCATAATCATGCATAGGAATTTAAGGGAGATCTTGTTCTGAAAGAGAAAAGAGAGAAAACTCATTGATACCGTTCACCGAGAGGAGGTAAGAGGGCTTCATCTAATCCTGCTGAGGCTGGGATGAGACCTCCTCATCCAGGATAGAGAATAAAAAAAACAAGAAAGGTAATTTTCTCAAAAAAAAATTTAAGTGTAAAAGCATCAAAGGTTACTATAAAGTTAAAGGATACTGTCAAGCCCTTCCCCATACTTGAATATGTACAAGGTCTTCAACTCAGACCAGTAAGACTTCTGTAACTTCCTCAAAATTGTTTGCTTCATTTGGTGCATGAAGCGGGCACCAGTAATTAAGGTCTTGTCAAGGAGGCTTGAGGAAGAAGACCTCCTTAGTAACCTCTGTGGTTTCCTTGGATGGATATAGTTTCAGCCTTTGTCCATTCACCTTGAAGACCTCGCCTTTTGAGTTTGAGACCTCCACTGCTCCATGGGAGAAGACCTTGTTCACAGTGTATGGACCTGTCCATCTAGACTTCAACTTTCCTGGAAAGAGCTTCAAACGAGAGTTATATAATAAGACCTTCTACCCAACAACAAATTCTTTTGCAAATATCCTCTTATCATGCCATGCTTTGGTTTTCTCTTTGTAATTCATTGCATTTTCAAAGCTAAACAACCTAAACTCCCTCAAGTTCATTCAATTGAAGCTTTCTTGCTTCCCCCACCTTTTCCCTATCAAAATTCAGAAAAGTTAGTGCCCACAAGGCCTTGAATTCTGGTTCTACGGGAAGGTGACATGCTTTTCCATACAACCTAAAAGGTGACATGCCTAAAGGTGTTTTATATGCTGTTCTATAGGCCCACAATGTATTATCTAATTTATTAGCCCAGTCATTCCTAGAATTATTCATAGTCTTCTCTAGAATTCTTTTTATCTCCCTATTGGAGACCTCGACCTGTCCACTTGTTTGAGGGTGGTAGGGGGTTGCAATTCTATGTGTGACTCCAAATTTAGTCATTAGCTTTTGAAATTGAACATTACAAAAATGTGTACCTTTATCACTTATAATAGCACGAGGGTAACCAAAGCTGGTGAAGATCTTCTTCAGAAAATTGACCACCACTTTAGCATCATTTATTGGGCTTGCAATTACTTCAACCCATTTGCTCACATAGTCCACGGCTAAGAGAATGTACCTGTTTCCATAAGAACTAGGAAGAGGACCCATGAAGTCTATGCCCCACGCATCAAATATCTCACAAACAACAACATTATGTAAAGGCATAGGGTTTTTGGCAGAAATATTCCCTACTCTTTGGCATTTATTGCAATGTGAGATAAATTGGTGAGCATCTTTGAAAATGGTAGGCCAATAGAAACCACACTCCAAGACCTTGGCAGCAGTCCTTGTAGCTCCAAAGTGACCTCCTGCCTCAGCTGAATGGCACATATGCAATATCTTGGAGGTTTCCTCTTCTGCTACACATCTTCTTATAATCTGATCTACACACAACTTGAACAAGAAGGGTTCCTCCCAAAAGTAGTATTTGACATTAGCAAAGAATTTCTTCTTTTGAGTATATGTCAAACACTTTTGGGGTAATATTGCATGCAAGATAATTAGCAATGTTAGCATACCAAGAGGCAGAATTTATTGAGTAAAGCATTTCATCAGGGAAGGTTTTTGTGATGATTTTCTGGGGATCGAGGTCTTCTCCTGGAATTCTGGAAAGATGGTCAGCAGCAACGTTTTCACATCCTTTTTTATCCTTGATTTCAAGGTCAAACTCTTGTAAGAGGAGAAGCCATCGAATCAGCCTAGGCTTTGCATCCTTCTTTGCAAATAAATACTTCAAGGCTGCATGATCAATGAAGATCGTGACCTTGGAGAGCACCAGGTAAGATTTGAACTTGTCAAAGGCGTAACTACTGCCAATAGCTCCTTTTCAGTGGTTGTGTAGTTTTGTTTAGCTTCATTAAAGGTCTTGCTGGCATAGTAAATAGGTTTGAAGTGCTTGTCCTCCCTTTGTCCCAAGACCGCTCCAATACATGCATCACTAGCATCATGCATGAGCTCAAAGGGCTTTGACCAACCAGGGGATATGAGAATAGGAGAGTTCACCAGCCTGCCCTTGAGTTCCATGAAGGCCTTCATGCAGTCTTCTCCAAATTTGAAATCCACATCCTTGTGAAGCAAGGCTGTCAAAGGTTGAGCAATTTTTGAGAAGTCCTTTATGAATCTTCTATAGAAACCAGCATGGCCTAGAAAATCTCTCACTTCCTTCACTGATGTTGGCGGAGAGAGATTTTGAATGATATCTATCCTGGCTTTGTCCACTTCCAAGCCCTTCTCTAAAATTTTATGTCCGAGCACTATCCCTTCAGTCACCATGAAATGACATTTTTCCTAAATGAGAACCAAGTTAGTTTCAATACAACTGATCAAAACCTCCTCCAAATTGCGAAGACAGTTGTCGAAGGTCTTCCCATAAAAAGAAAAGTCATCCATGAAGATCTCCACTGTTCTTTCCACCATGTCATGAAAAATAGCCATAATGCATTTTTGAAATGTGGCTGGTGCATTGCATAGACCGAATGGCATTCTTTTATAAGTAAAAGTTCTATAAGGGTATGTGAAGGTGGTCTTCTCTTGATCATTTAGATGAATGGCTATTTGGTTATAACCCGAATACCCATCTAGAAAGTAATAGAACTTGTATCCAGCAAGTCTTTCTAACATTTGGTCAATGAAGGGTAGAGGAAAGTGATCCTTTCTGGTGGCATCATTCAGCTTTCTATAATCAATACAAACCCTCCAACTCGTAACAGTTCTGGTTAGTACAAGGTCTCCTTTCTCACTTTGCACAACAGTCATCCCTCCCTTCTTAGGCACAACTTGAACTAGACTTGTCCAAATACTATCGGATATGGGATAAATGATTCTAGCATCAAGCAACTTGATTACCTCTTTCTTGATAACTTCCTTCGTGTTGGGATTTAGCCTTCTTTGGGGTTGGACAGAGGGCTTATGATCCTCTTCCATCAAAATCTTATGTACACAAATAGAAGGGTTAATTCCTTTGATGTTAGAAATTTTCCAAGCAAGGGCTTCTTTATTGGCTTTCAAAATGTCAAGAAGGTCTTGTTTCTGTTTGGGTGAGAGTTTTGAAGAAATTATAACAGGAAGGTCTTGTGGTGGGTTAAGGAAGGCATATTCAAGGTGATCAGGTAAAGGCTTAAGATCAAGGGTTTGTTGAAGGTCTTTAGGTTCTGGATTTTGGGAATCAGCGAGGCCTTCAAGTGGTTCAATATTCACCCTTGTACCAACAGTAGCTTGGCAGCCCGTTTGTGCTTCCACTTGCTTCTCTAAGATTTCATCTTCATTGTCAAGGTCTTGCAAATTCAGTTCTTGCAAAAAGTAAGGATTTACAAAGGTATCAGTGGTATCCATGAAATAGTATTGGTCATCAGAGGAAGGGGGTAACTTTAAAGCTTCATTCATTTTAAACGCAACTTCCTCATCATGAATTTTCAGAATTAACTTGCCATTTGTTACATCTATTAGAGCCCTTCCAATAACCAAGAAAGGTCTTCCTAAAATGATGGGAACATGCATATCTTCATCTATATCCATAACAATAAAGTCCACTGGAAGAATAAACTTGCCTACTTTCATTAGGACATCCTCCACCATTCCCCTAGGGTACCTAATAGTTCTATCCGCAAGTTGAATTAAAACCCTAGTTGGTTGGGGGTCTCCTAAACCTAATTTCTTGTAAAGATAATATGGCATCAAATTTATACTAGCTCCTAAGTCACACAAAGCATTTTCAATGTCAAGATTTCCAATAGAACAAGGGATAGAAAAACTCCCTGGATCTTTGAGTTTGGTAGGCAGAGGCCTTTTACTTTTCAGAATAGAAGAGCAATCTCTATTGAGTTGAACCATAGCCATGTTTTCCAGCTTTATTTTGTTAGACAAGAGTTCCTTTAAGAATTTGAGATACATAAGCATCTGAGCGAGGGCTTCTGCAAAAGGTATGTTGATGTGCAGCTTCTTGAAGACCTCCAAGAACTTATCAAAGTTCTTGGCCATATCATATTGCTTTTCCCTTTGTGGAAAAGGGATCTTTGGCTGATACTTGGAGACCTCCTTGGTTTCTGATTCCAAGGTCTTATTTTTGCTTTTCGAGGTCTCCTGTTTGTCTTCCTCAGTCGATGTCTTCTCCTTCTCCTGTGATTGCGAGGTCTTATCCTGATTTAACAAGTCTTCCTCCTCTCCAACTTTCTCTGCATTTCCACTAACATCAACAGTCAATGGGTTAGAAGAATTCACAATCTTACCGCTCCTTAGAGTTATGGCTTTGCATTTCTCCTTTGGGTTGGTTTTCATGTTGCTAGGAAGAGCTCCTTTCCCTTTTGGTGTCACCGCTTGTGTAATTTGGTGGATTTGGGTCTCCAAACTCTTCATATGAGCTTGATTTTGCTTCATATACCGAGTCATCATCTCCCTCATCTCATCCAATTCTGATCTTTTGGGTTCTTGGGAAGAGCTTCCTGCATGGTTGTTGTGATGTTGGTTATGTTGTTGAAACTGATGGTGACCTTATTGAGGTTGTTGGAAATGACTAGGTTGTTGAAAAGGTGGTTGCTGAAGTGGTTGAAATGAAGGCTGATTTTGCTGCTGTGGAGGTTTCTAAGAAAAATTAGGATGGTTTCTCCATCCTTGATTGTATGTATTGGAAAAGGGGTTTCTACCTCTTTGGTTTCCTTGCAAATAGTCACATTGTTCTTGGTTAAGCACCATATCACAATCTTCAGTACGGTGATTGCTTCCACAAATTTCACAGCAGCTTGGTAAAGGGCTTGAAATGGTAGAGATATTCTTCTTAGTCAACAATGTCAAGAGCTTGTCAAATTTCCTTGAAAGCTCATTGACGACCTCCGATTCTGCCTTTCTAGGTCTTTCCTCATGGACAGAGTACCATTTGGAAACAGTATTTACGATCTTCTCAAAGATCTCCTCTGGAGGGTAATCTTCGAGGTCTCCATTAGCTACAGATTCGATATTGCTTTTGTTGATATTAGAAATTCCATTATAGAAATTTTAGACTTGAATCCAAACACGAATACCATGGTTTCGCACTTTCCTCAACATCTCTTTATATCTTTCCCAAGCTTCTGAAATTGATTCTCCAGGGAGCTCCACAATTCTGGTGATCTCATTTCTCAATTTCAAGGCTTGCTTTGGTGGAAAATATTTGGTTAGGAAGGCCTTCACCATGTCATTCCAGGTTGTGATTGAGCCTAGTTGCAAGGTCTTCAACCATTGTTTTGCCTTATCCCTCAAAGAGAAAGGAAAAAGCTTAAGTCTTATAGCATCATCCGAAACATTCCTATTGGTTCTGAAAGTGTTACACATGGCTATATTGTCTTGAATGTGAGCATTTGGGTCTTCTAGTGGAAGACCTCCAAACTGGACAGAGGCTTGTAGCATGTGAACCATATAGCCTTTAACTTCAAATAGGTTGTCTCCTTCTTGTGGGATTACAATACATGAAGAGTGGCCTTCTGTATTGGGCTC
>CATIWQ010037646.1:0-40634 GCA_949673415.1 Euphorbia schlechtendalii
TTATTAGCACAATATTTAGCATTTGGCAAGGATGAGTGGTGAGTAACATTCGAGAGCAACATTCCAAGTAAGTTTCGATTTATATTTCAATGCAACATGAATTAGTATAAGTTATATAGTTTTAGTTTAATGCTTCCGATAAGTTTAAATGCAGTAATATCTAATAGTATTCTTACTATGAGTTTTATATGCAAATCTCAAATAAGTCCTATAAGTATTAAGTGTGTTTAAAGTATTAGGAAACTATAGCCATTTTTTTTGTAAAATAGGAATCTATAGCCATAATACTTTGAAATTGATCAATAAAGGATGAGGGTATTAAAGAAAAATCAAAAGAAAGAGAGGATAACCAATGAGTTATGCAAAAGTTGAGGAATGGTACGGAGCAGAAACTGCAACCATTCATTGAGTGCAAAAAAGAAAAGAAAGCATAGAACGAAAAATGGATGCAAAGTACAAAGTACTTCAAAAACATATGCTTAAAAGAAAAAAATGAGAGAGTGGTATGGAGCATAAAATGCAACCATTGAAAAAAGGAGAGAGTGGTATGGAGCATAAAATGCAACCACTGAGAGTGTTTTTAACATCCTAGGTTACCTAAAAATGCCTTGAGAGAAATTAATCAAAGTGTGCTTTCTATGTCCTATATACTTTATACTATGCTTAAGAGAAGGTAATATTCGAGTATGCATATAACGCTTATATGAAGATGCGATTCAGTTGACTCTCCATTAAGAACAAAGTATGCAACTAAGCTATATAAATTGCACATTACTAATTTGTGGGAAATTTCGAACTTCTTCTTGAAATCTTTTGCAACGTGGAATGTGGTACTCACTGCAATAGTCTATCACCAAATAAGGTACGAACTTGTTTACCAATTTATAAACTTCTGTTGAATTTACCTTGAGGACAAGGCAAAAGTTAAGTATGGGGGTATGATAAGTGTATAATTACACTTATTATCATATTAATTTTACACACTAAACACTATATTTTAAGTCATTTTTATTCTTCATATAAAAGATTTCATGTGGTATGTAGTTATTTTTTATGCAAATGCAGATACTAGGTAAATCTTGGGAGTAAAATGATCAGAAGTGGAATTTTATGAAAAGAGTGAAAAAGGTGTAAAAAGATGCGTGGAACTCAATGATTTGGCTTAGGATCGAAGCTGTCGAAGATCAGTGAAGTTACAAGGAAAATTCTGAAGAATAATACAATTCACAGTCGTGACAAGCATTCGCGGTCGCGACTTGTTCTTCTTCAGAACAGAAGTCTGCCAATCAAAGATTCACGGTCGCGGCATATATATCGCAATCGCAACATGGATGGTTTTCTGGTTCGATCTTCTTAACTACCAATTGTTAGATAAGCATGATCAACCGCCATCAACTACCAACGAAAAGACACTTATCAGGAGTCAACCAATCATGAAAAGGTGCCTATCTATTATGGATTATATCAAAGCTTCTCAACCAATCACAATGAAGAGATGCAATCATTTACCAATGGACACAACCCTTCATTTGGATAGACGCAACCCTTCGAACTCTATAAATAGGGCTCCAAACTTCACAAATTTTGTGCACAAAAGTGACACCAAAAGAGAGGAGAATATTACAGTGCAATTATAGGGTTACATATATTGGTGTAGATAGAGAGTTCGCTATGTTCATAAGCGTTAGCGAGAAAATGTTTAAGTGATTCGAATTCTTGTTTTGATCACTAGATTCTCTACATTCTCGAGCGATTGTTGTATAAGTGTACTTGCAAATCACTTATCAATAAAAGTTTTCATTCTTTAATAATCGTTTGTTCGATATTCTTAAAGAATAGAATCCTAGCGGAGGTTCTGTACGGGCCGAGACCGAATTCAAAGCAGAAAGAGTGGATACGGTTTGGTCAACTTTAGCTTTCACTTGCATACCTTACAACTTTGCTTTGCTTTCTACTTATACTTTCTATTTCGAAGTTTATGATATGTCTATGTGTCATAATGCGTATTTCATGTTAAGTCTTTTATGTTAATCAAGTTATATTTGGAGTTAATTTTAAGAGTAGTTTCAAGGTTAACAATATCGTGCATAATCACTAGATTTTTGATATAACGTTTTTTAGTGAGCCAACATTTTTGGAATGGTAACTAGCTAAATGTGGCTATGTGAGAGTGACCCATACTAAGTATAGTATTGATGTTGTCCAGGTTTACATAATTATCTCAATTCATTTGCGCTAGATTTAGAAAAGTTATTTCATGTGTTGCTCTACGGTGAATAATTATACATCTGAATATTTAGAACCAAGTTTGTTATATTAGTTTAGTGAATCGTAACATCTTTGTTGAACTTGCATGTTTTCCTTTCTATCCTTGTTTCGTAGGGAAAAATCTATATATTTAGGTTCTCTAATCTTTCATACCTATATTTACTCATTTTTCATTCTAACCCTCTTATCCAAAACTATATATTTTCTTTTTATTTTATCTTCCTTTTCAACTTCTAGAACTAGCCCTTACTTGTGGGATCGATATCTTTTAAAACTACATCGCAACTATATACTTGCAGTTATCATCATTTTTCTATTTAATAAGAGCGACTGACAACACCTATATTTTTCATGAACAAGTTTTTGGCACCATTGATATATAGCTGAATCTTGTGAACAAATCATTAAACTTATCAGTAGGAAAGTGGCGAACATGCATTTTTGTGTCAACCTCTACCATTATCAAGTCTTCTTTGACCTCCTCTTCTTCCTCTTCTTAAATTTCTTCTTCTTCAACCTCATCAGTAATCTTCTCAGTTCCCATTGCTTCATTTATCTCCTCTGTTGCAGTTGAGACCGTTTTGCTTTGTTCTTCATTTTCTTTCTGTCCTCCATCTTTTATTTCATCAATTTCGTCATCATTTTCTTCAATAGCTTCAGTGGTGTCCTCTCTCTCCTATGTTGCTTCTTCATCTTCTTTTGATTGCTCATCTTCTTCCTGTTATAGTCAATTAGTGAATCAAATCAATTTTTTTCTTTCTTTTCATTTTTTATCCTCGTACCAGTTAGATACCAATTTCCTGCCACTTTTTCCCTGTTGTTATTTATTCATACCAGTTACATTCCAATTTCTCACGAGTTTATTCCCAATTCTTTTTAACATACACACAAACACATATGTATATAATTTGATTTTTAACATTATTTTTACCTCTTCTATGTTGTCAGTTGATTCATCTTCAAGTTGATCTCCACCATAATCTGGATCATTAATCATTCGATTCAAACTCCCCTCTCCATCATGTTGTTCATTCCTCAAGTTGTTATTTCTCAGAATTTCTTTGATCTCCCTAACTTGCTCTGTCAAGTTCTTAAGCTTCTCATCTACTTTCTTGAACTCCTCTTGGATTGTGGCTTTTAAGCCCCTTAATTCATTGATGAGCTCTACATTGGTGGTCCCTTGGTTTGCATTCCCATCACCAAAAATCTCCTCAAATTCGCACGGTTCCACATAAGGAAAGTAGTTATATAGTTGCAAATTGTTTAATTCCTCCTCTGTTTCCTCAATCTTCCTTAGCTTGAGCTACATTAAATGATGCATAAAATGTGTAAGATTTTATTACTTCATTTTTGCAGCAACTAATCTTCAGTTATATACTACATTTATATTTTCTACCAGATTTTATCTTCATATCAGGTGGATACCAGTTACATACCACTTTATGAATTTCGTTTTCCTCTTCATATCAGTTGTATACCAGTTAGATCCATCCTACCAGTTAGATATTAGTTTCCAAATCATATTTTCTTACAACTCTTTTTTCGATTTTTCAACTTCATACCATTTACATAACAATTACCTACCAGTTTAATAATAGCTTGATTTTCTGCAGCATATTTGATACACATTTGTTTTCATACCAGATAGCTACTAGTTTCTGAAATATAAAACATAGTGTCCATGTATAGTTTTCAATTGTGTAGGATACTTACATTTACTGCACTTTTTTTTAATATGTTGAAATTTAACCTTCCAGTATTGAAATCTCCATCTTTTGGCTACCAATGGAAGAACCCTGACTTGAAAGGTTTTGTGTCAACCTCCAACCTCGTGCACAAGAAGTCTTCGCAGTCCCCGCACACTTCATAGAACCTTACTTGATATATCAGGGGGCATCCCTGGATTGTGTAATTCGATGGCCTGTTATTTCTTCTTTCATTTTTTGAGGCCTTCAATTGTTTCATCGAAGGATCGTTTCCCCCATGTTGCTTTTGTGTATGTGCCATTATGGACACAATCAAAATATGGATGAGGAATCTGTGTATTCATGTCCTTTCCCATTATGTAATAGAATATGAAATAAACCAGTCCGAGCTTAAAGCAGTCTTCTTCGTAATCTATTTTTGTCATTTGAAGTAGGTTATGTAGTTCCATTCCTCTAATGAATGCTGAATTTGAAGGGAAATATTTGGTGAAGAACTGTAGTGATTCATTTATTTCTCCATTTTGAAGTTGTCTTCAACCTTTAGTTTTAGTCCTGAAATGAGGTAGAAGTGTTGTGCAACGAATACTAGATGTTTGTTGTCAATCAGTATGTAGATGCAGTCCTTGTGAGGTTGCTTGACTTCTCTTAGTATTATACTATGCAGTAAAGTATTCTACAGTCTCATTTTTGGGATCTTGAAAAACTCACAAAATATTGTTTGTTGCAGTCTGTTCCATACATTTGTTCTCACATTTTTCCTAATGAATTCAATGACATCATGGTTTGAAGGCACATGAACTCCTTTCCCCCAATTGTAGTTTTCTAGATAGATCAGTTTGAAATTGTTAGGTGTTCTATGAACCGATGTCTCACCATGTTCCATCTACATCATTTGCATATTAAATTTTAACATACTATCATATACATGATAGATATCTACTAGATTCAATCAAACAATGTTTTTTATAATTTTATGTTGAAAAGGATTTTATAGCATGCTTTTCAAGATTCATGGATCAAACATTTTAAATATTGATAAAATGATAATTAATTAAACATTTTATTTTTCTTGATTATCATTTTTGTTTTACCCTTTTTTTTGCTTTTGTTTATCTTGTCACCTTTCTCTCTATTGCCTTTGTAGGTGCCTTGCCCTTTCTTTGGTTTTTTGGAGCCATTTTTGTCTCTTCTAAAGGTAGATTTGAAAGATTAGGAGGATTTTCAGTAACGATTTTCTATTTTTTTCTAGGGTTTTCAAAATTTCCTTACCTTATGTTTTGTTTTTGTGGTTTTGTTGAGTATTTCTTTGTGTCCTAAAGCTTGTTGCTTACCACGAGTCCAATTTTCGAGTTAGATCTCTAGTCTTTTGATGGAAAATTTTGGATTCTCTTTACTTGATTTGAAATCACCTTTTTTGCTTGACGCTCTTTGCTCTGGAAAATTTTTGCTCAAGGTTACAATGTGAAACTAAACGATTTTCAATTCACCTTTTATCACTTTTTGAAAATGAACCATTTTTGTTCAGTTTCGTAACTTCCCGCTATTTTAGTAGGGGTACGGATATGCTGTTCTTTTTAAGTTTTTTGAATTTTAGTCGTTTTCTGAATCAGAATTCAAATCTTTTTGAATATTTTTTTCATAAAAATGTCCTTATTTTTTATATATTGGTCTCTAAATAGGCTTCATTTTTTTATTTTATGTTTCACCAATTTAATAGTTTTACCACATTCCTAACATTTATATATCATATTCTTTATAATTTTGTGATGTAATCCATGTTAGATACTAATTAAATACTAGTTTATTCACTATGACATTTTTTTCAATTCTCTATATATAAATAGTAGCAAATAAATTCCTACTAGTTAGATACTAGTTTACTTACTATATAAGTTTCAGTTGTTAACTGGTTCTACAACTTTCGTACCAGTTAGATATCAGTTTCTCCATTTTTTATAAGTTAAGTTGGGATTTCACTGGTTAACTTGTTTTTACCTCTTTCCGACCAATTTCTCCATTCTTTTTGTACATAGGGATTTCTTAGCAATTGGGGGTTAACATGCTGATTTTTTATAAATAAACCAATGTATTATAACATTGAATACCATAGAAGAAACTTTTTTATGTTATAATCACAAGAAAATAGATAAAAACTGTGCATAGTAAATTTAGATACCAATTAGATACTGATTTATTCACTATATCACATTTTTTTCCAATTTTCTATATGTAAGTAGTAGCAAATAAATTCATACTAGTTAGATACTAGTTAAATACTATTTTATTTTACTATATAGGATTTTGTTTTCATTGTCCTTGCCACCTTTTATCTTGGATATGATGGTTAATTAGTTTCTAACAATTTCATATCATTTAGATACCAGTTAAATACCATTTTCTCCATTATGTAAGTTAAGTTTCAGTTATTAACTAGTTTTACAACTTTCATACCAGTTATATACTAGTTAGATACTAGTTAACTGGTTAACTTGTTTTATACCTCTTTTCTACCAGTTAGATACTAGTTCTCGATTATGTAAGTTAAGTTTCAGTTGTTAACTAGTTCTACAACTTTCATACCAGTTAGATACTAGTTAGATATCAGTTAACTGGTTAACTTATTTTTACCTCTTTCCTACCAGTTAGTTACTAGTTTCTCCATTCTTTGTACATAGGGATTTCTTAGCAATTGGGGGTTAACATGGTATTTTTTTATAAATAAACCAATGTACTATAACATTGAATACTATAGAGGAAACAAACTTGTATTATAATCATAAGAAAATGGATAAAAATCATGCATACTACATTTAGAAACCCCACAGTTCATTAAGATCCCTGTAGATATCATCATCACTTTCTTCTTTTGCCTATGCTCTTCTCTGTCCAAGTTCATATAAACTCGAGGCATATCTTCTCTTTTGTAGATTGATATCAATGTTCCTTAGCATTCTCTTTTCCTCTATCTCATATTCGATGTAGGTCGCAATGTACACACCACAATCACTACAATTTTAGTTAAAAAGATCATGAAATTTAGTATTGCACTGGATACAAAGATATGCTGATAGATAAAGGGAGTCATGGTTAGCATATAATAGTGTTTGTTGTGGCAAGCCTTGCACCATCACAATGTCAAAATTTTCAAGTGGGTCCCTCTCTAGTAGTTGCAACTGCTGGGAAACAAATTACAAAAGACCAAATTTGTGTGCATAATTTAGAAGGAACCGAGCATATCGTTTAGCTACTTTCATGATTTCATGGAAGTTAGATCTGTAGCCCATTGAATCATATATGTATAACTTTTTGCTATCACTTCAAATGTACCAAGGATCTAGTAATCATTTCCTACCATCATTGGCATGTATACATGATGGACATCCTCCCATGGGTGAATACATTGTGCTCCGACTCCCATGAACTGTGATGCTACAGCATCATTCATTTTCATAATTACTTCCACTTGCTTGTCTGTTAACTCCTTGTTGTCAAGTGTTTACATGCTTAACAACACATGTCCATCTAATGCTAGGTTCGTTGTTGTGAATTTATACTTTATCCTCTCATAGTATTTACCTTTTTTTCTCAGGTAATACATTAAAAGATCGATTTGCTGCAACATTTTTTAACTATATCAGATATATCACAGGAGATTTTTTCACATCTATAACACATTTTTAAACAGATATCAGTTTCATACCAGCTATATACCAGTTACCTACCAGTTATATTCCAGTTTCCTACTAGTTATATACCTGTTTCTTTTTTTTTTCTTCCTACCAGTGATATACCAGTTTCCTTTTTATTTTTTTCATAGCAAGGTTGACTAACAGCATCTTCATATCACAATTAACACAGTTTTTTAAAATAAAGGATATTTGTAGGTTTTTTTCAAACTTTCGTTGCTCCAAAAATATGATCCAAGAAATGACAGATCGGTCCAAAATGTCTTGTTTCTAACTTCGACGGCCTTGTAAATGAATAGGGGCATGATATCGTTCTCACCTTTGTACAACTTGTTCTCTCTAATGAATGTGTTTGTCATTTAAAGTATTTCAGTTTCATTTATATATATATATATATATGAAAAAAAGAAAAAAGATTATCTCTATCTATGAGGAGGATAACTTACTTGGTTCTAGATTCGAGCATGTCTTCTCTCAGTTACAATTCCAACTGTTTTATTATTTCGTCTCGTTTCAAAGGCTCTCCAAACAATGCAATGTGGTCTAGAATGTACCTACTACCAAGAATCTGCTTTAGAGGTTTTGTTTTGAAAATTTTCTTCTCTGTTGGTTCTGGTTTTTTTGGGGCTGTAAATTATATTTTTGCGGGCTGTTGTGGTTCATTATCTTCACTTCTCTTTATCTTTGCCCTGCCCCCTGCACCTACCTCAGGCTGGTTGCACTTTTGTTGGAGGAGTTTGCACGTTCCTTCTCACATGTTGCACTCTTTTTTCATCCTCCACTGATTTTGCAAATTATACCTTCTACACTCCTATGAGCGGATAACATTCCACCTACGAGGTCGCCGAAAGGTGCCAGTCATGTGAGATGGGGCGTGGGGTTTTTGAAAATTACATTATGGTTGTGGAAAGGATTCCAAAAACTCGAGGCCCAAACATCTAGCCTATGTTATACAGAGTCGCCACCTAGATCAGCTCTTCCAGGAAATTCGGTACAGCATAGATCCGTTAAGCCTAAATGATACCGTTGTATAGAGATTCGGGTCCGGATGAGCTACTTATTTCATCATTATTTAAGTCATATTAGGCAAGTGGATACCATATTCCACTATCGTGATATCTCGTTCTAGTTCATTTTTTAGTTATATTTTAGCATGCATACGAAAGACAATAAATAAGTGCGGAAAGTAAACACCTAGGAAAGTAATTGCGCCTAGTCTAGGGGGGATTATTTACATATTTTGGGGATGGGGAATACAAATTGCCTAAAATACATGAGATCTAGGTAAGTGAATACATCCATATCCTATTATACAACCTATCTAACAAACACATAATTTTTATTAAAGTGCGATACCCGAAGGAAAATAAATCCTAACATACATCTAACCTAATCTACATGCATCCACAAAGGTTAGGACAAAATATTTTGACAGCACAAACATGTGCCAATGCACCAAGTATGTTCAGCTTGAGTATTTGAAAGACCCGTGTGGTCGAGTTAAATAAAAAGTACCGACAAGGGCTCGTAATTTCTGTTGTAAAAAATTATCCATTTTTATACAAGTTTGTTGCTAGTTTTATTAGTGAAAATGCCGCATATGAATTTTGTTGGTTCGGATATTCGAGAACAGGGCTTTCCCTTCGTTGGGGTTTCCTAATCTAAACTTAACTATTCACAAATATACAGAAGTTGTAAATAATTCTAAGCCCATGAACATAATCACCATCTTTCGTATATATTTCGAGGAAATTCAAGTACGGTAATAATTTTATCTCGGTCAGAGGGAACCGTTATTTAAATTTTCCCTCGGGATTCCAAAAGACTAATATAACACATAATTATTCTACTGATCTTGGTATGTTCATGTAAACAAGTCATTTTTACTTAATTAACCCATAATTAGTGCATAATATATAAATTAGTATTATGGAAAATAAGGGTAACACCAACATCGGTGTTGTAATGTCGATATCAGTATCGCAACACCGACACCGAAGTCAGCGTTTCTTGAATTTTCCAAAATATAAAGGGAAAATGGCAATCATTTAAACACTTTCAAAATAACATTAAATCATCAAATAAGCATGAGACACAACTTTAAGAACTTAGAGGCTCACCCCGTAGTCGAGAAACCACTTCTTTGAGATCCGCAAAGCTCCTCCGAGAAGTCCTCCCTGTTTCTTTAGTTTATGTAGTGAGGTTGTTTGGTGAGAAAAAACTGAGAATGGAGCAAGTGTTACTCCACAAACTTGAAAGATAATGATTGAAATGTAACCTAAGGCTTTGTTTATAACTCCTTCACCAAGTTTTATTGAATTAAAGCTTGGCAAAAGTAGTGAAAAGAAGTTTGAACATATATGTGAACTAAGAACATTCCCCTCTTCAATCCCACTCAATTTTTTGTGAATCTAAACCTCAAAGTTACCTAATGAACCCTAGAAAACCTAAGTTCATACCCTTTCTATGAACTTTCCTTAACCTTTTCAAAAAAACATGTTTTCCCTTATGAACTTGCACCAAACACCAACTCAAAACTTTTAGAATTCAAACTTTTTCTCTTCAAGATAAGTGAGCTCTATTATCTGTAACTTTTGGCACAAAAATTAACCTCCTTTCTCCTTTTGTAGGAGAGCTCCCTTCAATCCAAAGACAAAAATCATAATTATTTACCCCCCATTTTCACTTTTTACCTCCCTAATCTAAAGGCGGAGGACCCTCTCCAGCCACTCTACAGTGAGCAGCTACTGGAGAGGTCAACCAAGGGTACAAGGGCCCTAGAGAACTATTACATCCATTATTCCTGAAATTTTAGAATTCTGCTACTATTGACTCAGTGACATTGGTACCGATGTTGCAATGTCAACATCGATATTGGCAATATAGATATCGATGTTAGTAACATTGGTGTCGGTGCTGGCTTTTTGGCTTGGGCTTGGTTAATACTGAGGTGGCAATATCGGTGTCACTGTGGCAATGCCAACATCGATGTTGCCAATGCCAATACAAATGTTATCACATCGATATGGGCTTTAGTTCTAACTTTATCCAAGCCTTAAATGGTTTAAATGAAAAAAAAAGTTGCCTAAGGTTTGTAAGAAAAGAGGAATGCTTCTCCTGAAGACCTCCGAGACCCTGTCAAAGTGGAAGACTAGCAAAGGAAAATAAATTACAGCTTCATCATCGAACTCGCGAGTGACGATTACAATCCCATGCTCATAGGTTACCCCTCGTGGGATCACTACTGATATGAAATCAGTATGGTCCCACGATTGAAAGAGCAGCGGGGTTTAGAGGTGATACCTGACCAATCGCGATTGACACTTCCTAATATGGGGTCTTTGTGTTAATCCAAGGCTTTTCATCCTAGCATTTGTGTTGTCAACACTAGTCTCTCTATGCTCCTTGTAAGTTGCCTATTCGATAATAGTTTTCCCCTAAATGTCAACCTTTAGCTTGTCGCAGTCGGTAGGGAGAAGTTTAAATGAGGAATGGACTATAGAAAGTCCATTGACTGTAAAAAGTCGAAGAAGGTGAGGATGATAGAAAGTCCATTGACTATGATAAGTCGGAGGAAGGTGCGGATTGTAGAAAGTCCATTGATTGTAATGTTAGAGAAAGGTGCGGACTATAGAAAGTCCATTGACTATAATAAGTCAGGGAAAACGCAAATTGTAGAAAGTCCGTTGATTGTAAAAAGTTAGAGGAAATGTGGACTGTAGAGAATCCATTTACTGTAATAAGTCGAGGAAAATGCGGACTGTAGAAAGTCTATTAACTATAATAAGTCAAAGGAAATGTGGACTGTACAAAGTCCATTGACTGTAATAAATAAAGGAAAATATAGACTGTAGAAAGTCCATTGACTGTAGTAAGTAAGAGAAAATGCAGACTCTAGAAAGTCCATTAACTATAATAAGTTGGAGAAGGTGAGGACTGTAGAAAGTTCATTGGGGAGGAAGGTGTGGACTGTAGAAAGTCCATTGACTATAATAAGTTGGAGAAAGGTGAGGATTATAGAAAGTCCATTGGCTATAATAAGTCAAAGAAGGTGCAGACTATAGAAAGTCCATTGACTATAATAAGTCAGAGAAAATGCGAACTGTAGAAAGTTCGTTAACTATAATAAGTCAGAGAAAGTGTGGACTATAGAAAATCTATTAATTATAATAAGTTGGAGAAAGTCAGACTATAGAGAGTCCATTGACTATAATAAGTCGGGGAAAGTGTAGAGAGTCCATTGACCGTAATAAGTCGGGGAAATTGCGGACTATAGAAAGTTCGTTATGAGTCCTTCTTGTGAGTTGATTAATAACCTTTTTTCGTGGGGTTATAGACTGGTGGTAGAAAGTGCTTCCGTGTTGAGGCCGGGTGATCAAAGGGTCCTTCTTTGCCACCCCTATGTATCATAGAGGGTCGGGTGGCTACTCCCATGTATGCCGCCTTCTCTCTCTTATCCTTAATTGGGGACACTACCCTTGAGGAGCTTCCAACCAACCATCATATCCTAGACTTCATCCCCTAGGACACCACACATGTGAGTTCCATTCTTTTCATGTTTCTTTATATCTTTCGCTTGCTCTTATCCTGATGTTTTATTTTTCCATGTTCATCGAGCCGAGGCAGAGTGAATGGCACGTCAGTACATGTCTATGAGGGATTTGATATCGCACATAACATCACTGCTGGGGTAAGACTTCCCACTTTTACTTCTCTAGTTTCCTCTAGCTACCTATGTGATGGATAGTACTTCATGCATGATGTGATTGTGATGTGATGATAGATTGTGCATGCATGTTCATGATATGGCGTGTGATTTTTTATGCTAAGTGTTGCTTGCACTTGAGCACCAGGCTCGATCTTCTATGGAGGCTAGAGCTCGGGAGCTGGGGGATCGGTTAGGATTGTCAGAGGGCCTGGTGAAGGACTATGGAGAGCATATCCGGAGGATGGAGAGGGATCTCTATAGGGGTAAGGACAAGGGAAAGAGCAAGGGGTGGACCGTGATCATGGTTAGAAGCACGGAGTTCGAGGAGCGGGCCCTCGCCAAGTAGTTAAGGAAAATGAAGGTAGCTGACACCTAAGGAGAGGCATTTAGAGGATCTATTCTCCGTCGGGAGGCTTCTAAGGATGATATTAATCATGCGAGCGGGATCTAGGAGTCTCTCGGAGGGGAAGAGGAGGAGTCAGACAATTCTGCCATTAGTGACTAGGTTTTTTAGGTAATTGGTCGATGTGGCCTTTTTAGCGTATCTTTTTTATGTATTTTTATTTTACTCCACCTCTGATAAATTGGGGTTTGTAGATTTTTCCACATTTATTTGATTCGGTTAAGGCGCATTTCCACCCCTTTGAATTTTTGTGCTTTCTTTCTCGATTATTTGTGATACAATTAGTTGTTTTGTAATCTAATTAGTTATGGGTGCGAAGGACTCAGTTCGTCGACTTAGATTATTTCTCTGTCTAGATGGATGAGATAGATGGGTTTTATTATGGGTGGTTATCAGAGATCAAGTCTTTGGGTGATCCTGCAAGTCATTTTCACCAGACGCTTGTTTGGTTCCGATATGAGAGTGGGGAGGCGCCCCTTGACTATACCCGGCGGGTGCGTGCTGACCAGCTCCCTGATGGCCCTTCTGATGGGCGCTAACATCGTTTCCATGTATTGAACATGCTATAGACCTATCATATTTATTTAGACTTGTATTATAAACTGTTATCAAGCCTAAAATTGTGTTGTTTTACATACGTGATGCTTATCATTGGCATGCATATATATTTAAATGGAACCATTCATAATATTTAGCATAAATGAAATTTTCATTAATGAAATCATCTGAGGTACAAAAGGTTTGACTCCTATCATTAGTTGGCCTATACAGGCTAACAGGCTATTCTGGAAAAAATGGCCCTCTATTTTACTGACCGATAGGATCTCTTTTATCCTATATGTGGTAACGCTTGAGCCTATCTTGGTTAACTGGGTTGACGAACTCGTTATCATCCATATCCATGATCTTCACTGCTCCTTTTCCCAGGACTCTTTTTATTACGAATGGTCCCTCCCAATTCAGTCAAAACTTTCCGCTGACATCCACATTCGAAGGCTTTAGGTTCTTTAGGACTAAGTCTCTTGCCTTCAACTGTTGTTTATGGTGTTTGACCCGATTGTTGTATGCTCTAACCATCCTTTACTGGTACATTTGCAGGTGGTCCAAAGCTTTCAGGCGATGCTCGTCTATTATGTTGAGTTGCTCGAACCTGGCCTAGGCCCAGTCCAACTCTTCCAACTTTGCTTCCAAGGCTACTTTAAGGGATCCTATCTCTAGTTCCACTGGTAAAATCACCTCCATGCCGTAGATTAAGGAAAAGGGTGTTTTATTTGTCAGGAACTTGATACTTGTTCGGTACCCCCAAATTGCCAAATGGAGTTTGTTCCACCCAATCCCTATAGGTGACCACCATCTTGCTCAGGATCTTCTTGATTGACTTCTTGGCCGCTTCTACTGCTCCGTTGGCTTGAGGCCTATAAGTGGAGGAATGATGATGTTCCACATCATACTTCTTTATTAGCTCTATTGTTGCTCCTTGAAACTGGACTCCGTTGTAAGATACAATATGCTGAGGCATCCCGTACCAATTGAATATGTGTTTTTCTATGAACTTGGACATTTTCTTGTTGGTGATGTTGGTGTAAGATTGTGCTTCTACCCACTTTGAGAAGTAATCCATTACAACCCCAATAAACTTGTATCCATTGGTAGCGGAAGGTCGGATCTATCCAATTATGTCTATCCCCCATGCTGAGAATGGTCAAGGAGTGGATAAATGATGAAGTTCTGTTGGAGGTAAATGATTGATGTCCCCGTACATCTGGCAGGCATAGCATTTCTTTACTTCGTCAACACAATCTGCCACCATGGTTGTCCAGAAATAGCCCTATCATTGGATCTTCTTGGCCAGTGCGACACCATTCATGTGAGGGCCCCAGTCTCCTGTGTGTATTCGTCTGGTTACCAAAAGGGCTTCCTTCTCCGTAAGGCAACGTAGTAGCAAACCTTTGCTAGTCCGTTTGAACAAGTCATCATCAATTAAGCAGAATTGGACAACTAATCAATGAAGAGAGGTGCATTCAGAAGGAGATGCTCCCTCCGGGTACTAGCCATTCTTTAAGTGGCTTAGAATGTCCGAGTACCAGCATTCTATCACTAAGTCATCTTTCGTTGCGACCATCTTACAATAATAAGCTTCTTTACGGACTGTAGGAAGACTGGTTTGATTGGCTGGGCTTGCACATGGATGCCAAGGTGGCGAGGGAATCAGCCATTTGATTTTCCTCTTACGATACGTAGCGAAAGACACACTTGTCGAACCTGACAGAGATGCCCCAGACGGCCTCTAAGTATGGTTTCAAAGATTATTCCCCTACTTCCCAATCTCTGGTGACATGGTTGATGACTAGTGTCGAGTCTCCTATAATAGAGACCCTCTTTACCTTGACCTTTCGTAGTCTTCCAGCTCGAATAAGCATGCCTCGTATTCAGCGCCATTATTGGTGACCTGGAATTCGAGCCTCTTAGATAAAGGTATGATCTCATTGTGCGGGGTTATCAACACCACCCCTATGACTGCCCCATTTCTATTCATTACGCCATCGAAGTACACCATCCACTCTTGTTATAATTCCTCCACCATGGTCAACTGTTCATCTACGAATTCAAGATCTTCGATATAATAGGAATATAAAGCTTGGTTTGTGAGAAATTCAGCCACGGTCCGTCCCTTGATGACTTTCTTAGTTATATACATAATGTCGAACTCAGATAATAATAGCAACCACCTGGAGAGTTTACCAGCAAGGTTGGGTGAGTGACAAAGGAATTTCATTGGGTCAAACTTAGCTACCGCCTCCACTTTGTAAGATTAGAAATAATGGCGCAACTTCTTGGTGAGCCATACCATTGTTGCACAAGTCTTCTCCACCAATGTGTACTTGGACTCATGTTCTAGCAACTTTTTACTCAAATAGTACACGATTTGCTCCTGTCGATCTTCATGTTCCTGTACTAGCATTGCTCCCATGGAGGATTCTTTGATAGCTAAGTAAAGGATTAGGGGCTTCCCCGGGACCGGAGGTTTCAATACTGGTGAGCTAACAAAATACCTCTTGATCTTGTTGAATGCAACCTGACATTGTTCGTTCCACATGATCAGCTGTTTCTTCTTTAGTAGCTTGAAAATGGGCTCGCAAATGGTAGTAAGCTGAGCAATGAACCTGCTAATAAATTGGAGGAACCTAGAAAGGATCGTACTTCCTTTTCCATTCTAGGAGTTAGCATGCTTTTGATGGTGTTGCTCTTATCTGGATCCATCTTTATTCTCCATTAGTTGATGATTTGGCCAAGACATTTTCCAAATGCCACTCCAAACACACACTTTTTGGGTTTAGGCAGAGATTGTACTTCTTGATTTGAGTTAGAAACCTATCTAGGACTCCAAGATGTTCTTCTCGAGTGTTTGACTTCACTAGCATGTCATCCACGTAGACTTCGACCTCCTTATGTATCAGATAGTGCATTAGGGAGGTAGCGGCTCTCTGGCCCAGCATTCTTTAACCCGAAAGGCATTACTTTGTAACAGAAAACCCCCCACTCTGTGATGAAAGCGGTCTTGATCATGTCTTCTATGGCCATAAGGATTTGATTGTACCCAGAGAAGCCATCCATAAAGGAGTACATAGCGGCCCTGGGAGCATTGTCTACCAAGACATCAATGTAAGGTAACGGGAAGTCATCCTTTGGTGAAGCCCTATTTAGGTCTCTGAAGTCCACACATACCTTAACCTTTCCATCCTTCTTTACCACCGAAATGATGTTAGCCAACCAAGTCAGATATTCGACCACTTCCAAGAATTTGGCCTCTATCTGCTTAGCTACCTCTATGTTGACTTTCTCAACCCACTCAGGTCGTAGCCTTCTTAGCTTTTGCTTCACTGGTTTGAACTGCGGGTTGGTGGGGATTCTATGCTTTGCGATTTCCCTATCAACTCCTGGCATATCTACGTACGACCATGCGAAGGCTACCACATGTTGTTTAAGGATCCACATCATTTCTTCTTTCTCCTCAGGAGTCAAATCTCATTTGTACCTAGATTGATTTCATGTAATGATGCATTATGTATGCTAAAAACGTTATGCGTATGTTCAAAAAAATGTATGAAGCCATCCGGCCAGACATCACAAGTAAGAAAAGTTCAGAAATTAAACGTCCCATAGGCTGAGTTGCTTACATCATAAATGTTCTATATGTCAAAGATTACATTATCTGTTTCCTCCACAGGCGAAGGGTCTTCTTTGGTGAGGGGCGCCTCAGGAATGTTACTGTGGCCTTGGGTGGATTTCAGCACAAGATTGGATCTTCAGCCTCCATGGGTTGGAGCTTTATCTATTGTATCTCCTCCAAGATTGTCCTCATTACCGTTGTCAGGGAGCCACCACTTTAGCTTTCACCTTTGATCTTCTTGGTCTTCATGAGTTTTGACAAGACCTTGGTGATAGCTTATAATGCCCCTCCGATGTCTTCATGATCAAATTCTAGTTCAAGTTTAGGCTTGTCTTCTTGGAACATCTTAGCTTTGCCCTTATCTCTAGCCGAGTTCACTACTAGGACTGGAGGATCCAATTGGGCAGCCTTAGCAACAGTTTCGTCATTAGTTATTGCGGTGATGAGAAGGTCTTTCTCAAAGTCGAACAAATCATTAAAGATCTCAAAACCAGGGACTTCTCTGCCACTCGTGATTAAGGGTTTAGCCTCTCCCCTATATTGCTTCTTCCCTTCTATTTCACATACACTCACCATGTTGCGAAAGAGAGGCTTCTTATGTTTGTAGATCTTGCTTTTGAGAGTGAAGCCAAGGCTAAATTTTGGTACCATCAGGATAGGATTGACAGCTTTAATTACACCTTGGTGGTATTTCCCTAAGCCTTTGCCAGGTATATATCCCTGGCGCTTCATGATCTGCTTAGGCACTTCATAATCTACTTAAGCCCTTCATAGAAATGGAGCTATCCAATGGGAATCTCCCCTTTCTTCTTCCCATTGGACAATGCGGCAATCCTAAGTCCACGGAATTCCTCCTCGATAAAGGCTGTTGCTGCCATGACAGACTCCTTCTCGGCGTCAATGGTCACCGGCTCCCCTCGGTGTATTAGTTTGATTTTTTAGTGAAGGGTTGACGGGACAGCCCCCAAAGCATGTATCCATTGCCTTCCTAAGAGCAAGGAATAAGAGACCGGGATGTTAAATACAGTGAACTTGACTTCAGAAGCCACACCGTTCACCATCACCTTCGTAGTAAAGGTACCCACCACTCCTCTTCTAGAGTCATCATAGGCCCGAATTACCATGTCAGACTTTTCTAGCATGCTTTCATTCATCCTGAGATGTGGAAGGACTTTCAAAGGGCATAGATTCAGGGCGGAGCCATCATCGACCATAACATAGGGAATACACCTATCCAAGATGTTTACCCTGATAAAGAGTGCTCAGTTGTGATTTCTGTTCTCAAGAGGCAGGTTTGAGTCATCAAAGGAAATAGTGGGGAATTTCTTCTCCAATTGCTGCGCATATCTCTATGACAGACATGGTTGGAGTTGCATCCATTTCCATCAGCTTCTGGACTAATCCCCTCTGATGGGTTGCTGAGAAGTGTAGCAATTGCCATATGCTATACTTGGTCTGTGTCCCTTTTAACTGGTGCACCAAAGGGTCGATATCAAGATCATCCTCCTCCATAGCCGAGGGAAGCGGTGGTTCGATAGAGTCTATAGCGATTTCCTCGATAGCCGAGTCTCATAGCTAGATGGGATTCTCCAATCTGAACACTTTTCCATTGCGAGTGATCTATAGGATCCCATTCTCAATGACCCAGGTTTCCATGGGTGTCTGCCATGGATATTGAGCCTCATCCCGGACCTATTAAGGCTTTCGAAGCTGGTATTCATCTAGGTTTATTAGCTTGGCTCCATACATGATGGTTTCTCCCTCCATTGGACCAACCGTGTCTTGCTTGTTCTTTCTCCTCGACCAGAGTATGTAGGCATCCAAATCTATTAGCTTTGCATCCTGGTTATTGGCCAATTTAGTCACGGCTCCCACCTCCCTAGGAGAATCAAATAAGTTGAGGGGCTCAAGAGCTTCGCCCGAGTTTGCAGTGTTGGATCCCATGGCACTTATAATGGGGTTAGATTGTGAGATCATTTTGAAAACATGGCTAGTGGGTATTCCTGTTCCCACCATGAGGACTTCATCTTCTTCCTCATGGATTATCTGATCTAGTCTGTAGCCCCTACACAGTAACTCTTCGAAAGTTGCAAAGCAATGGGCGATAAGATGATTCCAGTATTTTGGGTGGGCTCTCTCGATCATCAATCTTACTAGGAATGATTTAGAAGGCTTCCTCTTAATCACCACTTGTATCATCATCCATTGGTGGGTGTATTCCCAGAAGGGCTCGTACTCCCCTTGTTGACATGCCGAAAGTTCCCTGAATTCCATGGGCCGCTTCTCTTCGTGCATGAAGTTCTTTTAAAGGCCCTAAATATGCATCTCCAGTCTTCATTGACCACCTCTTGCTGATTCATATACCAGTCACCAGACGCACCCGTTAACGAACAAGGAAAGAAGATGACTAGCTTTTCATCCAAGAGCCCCTAGGTCTGCATAAGAGTCTCAAACTTTGCCAAGTGAAAGTATGGCATGTTACTATCTTTAAAAAATGACATCCCACATAAATTGACCTGGGAGCATGAGCATGGCACCGCTCCAGGGATTCTTAAAGCCCTTTGCCCCTCTTCTAGTTGGGTCATGGCTTGGATAGAGCTGTTGTTGAAACCGATCATCATTATGAATTCCCCTAAGGCCTCGCTTTCACACTTGATGGCCACTCTTCCTTTCTTAAGGGTCGGCCCTCCTTTGACCTCCACCAGCATTAACAGGTAAAAGGTCCTAATGATTTCTTTTCTATTGGGAGAATCTGCGGGAGTTCCTCAAATGATTCCCCTTTCAGCCATACTTCCCGCAACTAGGGCCCTGCAAGGGTTGGCTTTAGCTATAATTTCTAGCACTTGGTCTAATGCCATGCCTGATCCTACCATGTCCAACTGCTGCCCCGATTCCCTGAAAAACCAGTCTAATCTTACAACCATATCGAATAAACTTTCAAAAGTACAGAGCTTCATTGGACCAAGACGTTGTCTGTACAAGTGTCTGGCCCCATTAATCAGCACCTGTACTAAGACATGCTCTTCTGATCTATACTGTATATGGACTTCAATATTCATCCTGCACTTGGTATATATTTTTTGAAGGACTCGTAGCTATTCTGGACGTAGGCCGTTAGCTCCCTCATGGTGGGTCTAGGTCTTTGCATATGCACGAAGTCCTTAATGAAGGCTTCAGAGATGCACTTCCAATCACGCCTCAATACCCTTGGTTGATTCCCATACCATTCTCCCGTAGCCTCGAACAGTGAACACAGGAATAGCTTAGCCAATTCAGAATTGAAGAGCCCTTGCACTCTCATGAAGGTCTCGAATTTGAGAACATGAAAGGTGAGTGAATCCCTTTCATTGTATATAGGAAGTCCACATAGGCTATATCTGGGACCTGAGCAAGCCCCAGAGGTATGAAAACTAGCAGCGGTGCTCGTTCCTCCAACTTAACTCGGTTGGGCATGGCCCTTTCCTCGGTTTAACTAAGATATCATGTTAAACACGTGACCGAATGGTATGCCCAACCCTACCATCATAATCTCTGGTAGTAAACTTTGGAATTCCGCGTCATCTTCAATGCCAGCTCAATAAGTTCCCCGAAGACTACATATTTGCGCGAGTTGAGGTGGTGATGGAATTCGAGACGCGATCCACTAATCAACATCCCCATTAACATGATCTTCTCAGGTTTCTCCTTGACCATCATCTGAATGGACATCCACCATGAGCTATACACCTTGAACTTCTCATCCTCATCTTAAATGCAAGCTGCCAAATCTATCATGTTAGCCTTGGATATCTCCATGTATAAGAAATCCCGCTTGAAAGTGCAGGAGATCCGATACCAATTACCCCTAGTAGAAGGAGACTATGCCAAGTACCAATCTCCTGCTATTCCTCATAATGAACATGGGAGTAAGGTTGCTAACTTATCATCCGAGAGACCCTATGCTCTCATGAGGTTCTCGTACTTGAAGACATGGAAACTCGGGGAATCCTAGTAATCGTATATGGACATCCCGCACAACCTGAACTTCGGGCAGTGATAACTTTCAATTTTCTCCAAGTTGTACAAGCTCATTCCCAATTCCAAGTTTGCGCTCATGTGACGGGGATCAATTCCTGATCCGATCATCATTATGGATTCTTCTATCACATTCCCCATGTATTTCCAAACAGTATCTTCTTCCATTCTCGAGCCTATCATCCCCACCTTGTCTTTGAATTGAGGAAGGGGGTTATTCATCATACTGGGCTTTAATGCGGGCTCTTCTATCACCCAATCCTTTATCAACTTACGAGTAACCCTCAAGAGGTCTTTGCAATTGTTGGTTATATGGTCGGCCACCATGTGGTAGTGACAAAAATTATTCTTTTCCTCTGGTTTAGGGGGAGCCCAAGGCTTTACGCTCTCTAGTTTCTTCAACTCCTACAATTTGGTGAAAAGGAATCGCAGGTTAGCAAAGTAGGGAGAGATCCCATGATATTCTTCCTTCGATAGGTGCACGAATGTCACTGTCTCTGTCCACACTACCTGCACCATCACCTACTTCCCCTTCGGCTGGGAGGAGGTGGGTGTTGATGAGGACCCATTGTCAGCCTTCTTATACCAAGGCCTACTAACTGGTGGAACCATCATCACGTTCATGGACTCAATCCTCTCCACCTTCTCTGCTTTCTCGAACACGTCATTGTAGGATGTGAAAGTATCTATCCCCAAACAAAATCTATACACCAGTAAAGCCCCGTCTAAGAATTCACAATCATCTCGAATAAGCTAAGATGGTCTTTCAACAGCACCTAGGTTTTCATCCACCGGCCATAGTAGGTCTTGAATAATTCCCCAAGCATTTGTTTAATGACTTCTAGATTCTGCATTGTCATTTTCATCAGGGAATTGAACTTGTATTACTCTACAAATGTCTTTGACAAAAAATCCCAGTCTCTTGAAACTTCCAAAGGTAAGTTGTTGTACCACTCATTAGCCGGCTCGCCTAGAGTGACGATGAATAACTTGGCTAGCATTCTGTCCGAAATTCTCCTTGCCCTCATTGTTCACCACTTTTCTATTGATAAGTTTAATCAATAATGGTTCCAAACTGTAGTGAACTATTGGTTAATAACTGTGCCAAAAACTTGTTCACAAATAAATGTAGGTGTTGTCAATACCTCTTATCACATAGAAAAATGATGATAACTGCAAGTATACAGTTGTGATGTAGTTTTAAAAGATATCGAACCCAAAGGGAAGGAACCAGGTCTAAAGATAAACTAGGGAAGAAATAAGGTAAAATAAAATAAAAATAGATTAGAGATTTTTATGGATAGGAAGATTAGAATGAAAAGTTGAGTAAATATAGATGTGATAGATTAGAAACTCTAAATTAATAGAGTTTTCACTATGAACAAGTATAGCAAAGAAAATATGCAAGATCAACAAAGATGTTACGACACACTAGACTAATCTAACAAACCAGTTCAACACACTCAAATGTTCAATAATTCACCGCAAAGCAACACATGAAATAACTTTTCTAAACCTAGCGTAAACGAGATAAGACTGTTATATAAACCTGGACAACATCAATACTATGATTAGTACGGGTCACTCTCACATAGCCACATTTAGCAAGTTACCATTCCAAAAATGTTGGCTCACTAAATAGCATTATATCACAGATCCAGTGATTATACAAGATATTGTTAACCCCGAAACTACTCTTAAAATTAACGCCACCGCATATAACTTGATTAACATAAAAGACTTAGCATGAAATATGCATTATGACATATAGACATATCATAAACTTCGAAATAGAAAGTATAAGTAGAAACCAAAGAAAAGTTGTAAGGTATGCAAGTGAAAGCTAAAGTTGATCAAACCGTATCCACTCTTTAATGGGAGTCATCAATTCCCGCAATTCCTGCGTCTGTTTTGAATTGGGTCTTGGCCCTTACAAAACCTCCGCTAGGATGCTATTCTTTGTGAATATCGAACAAACGAATATTGAAGAACGAAAACTTTTATTGATAAGTGATTTGCAAGTACACTTAAACAACAATCGCTCGAGAATGTAGAGAAATCTAGTGATCGAAACAAGGATTCGAATCACTTAAACATTTCTCACTAACACTTAAGAACATAGCGAATCTAACTATACACACACTATACGTAACCCTTTTTTCTCTGCACTTCCTTTATTGCACTAAAGGCATACGATATTGGTTGGCATTGGAGCCCTATTTATAGAGTTTAAAGGGTTGCGTCTATCCAAATGAAGAGTCACATCCATTGGTGAAAGATTGCATCTCTTCAATGTGATTGGTTAAGAGGCTTTGATTCAATCCATAAAGGATAGGCACCTTTTCATGATTGGTTGACTCTTGATAAGTGTCTTTTCATTGGTAGTTGATGGCGATTGATGGCAGTTGATCATGCTTATCTGGCGGTTGGTAGTTAAGAAGATAATACCCGAAAACCGTCCATGTCACGACCGTGATATGTAATTCGCGACCGTAAAACTTTAATTGGCAGATTTCTATTTGTGAAGTGAATAGGTCACGACTGCGAGGTATTTTCGCGATTGTGAATTGAGTTTTCTTCAGAAATCTCCTTGTAACTTCACCGATCTTCGACAGCTTCGATTTTAAGCCAAATCTTCAAGTTCCACGCATCATTTTGCACCCTTTTCACTCTTTTTTCATAGAATTCCACTTTTGTTTATTTTACTCCCAAGATTTACCTAGTATCTGCATTTGCATCAAAAACAACTACATACCACGTGAAATCTTTTATATGAAGTATAAAAATGACTAAAACTATAGTGTTTATATTATAAAATTATAATGATAATAAGTGTAATTATATACTTATCACAATTATAGAGAGATATAGTGTGTGTATAGATAGAGAGTTCACTACGTTCATAAGCTTTAGCGAGAAAATGTTTAAGTGATTCGAATCCTTGTTTCGATCACTAGATTTCTCCATATTCTGGAGCGATTGTTGTATAAGTGTACTTGCAAATCACTTATCAATAAAAATTTTCGTTGTTCAATATTCGTTTGTTCGATATTCTCAAAAAATAGCATCCTAGCGGAGGTTCTATACGGGCCGAGACCGAATTCAAAGCAAACACAAGAATTACGGGAATTGACGACTCCCATTAAAGAGTGGATACGGTTTGATCAAATTTGGCTTTCACTTGCATACCTTATAACTTTGCTTTGCTTTCTACTTATACTTTCTATTTCTAAGTTTATGATATGTCTATGTGTCATAATGCGTATTTCGTGTTAAGTCTTTCATGTTAATCAAGTTATATGCGTTAGAGTTAATTTTAAGAGTAGTTTTGGGGTTAACAATATCGTGTATAATCACTGGATCTGTGATATAACGCTATTTAGTGAGCCAACATTTTTGGAATGGTAACTTGCTAAATGTGGCTATGTGAGACTGACCCGTACTAAGCATAGTATTGATGTTGTCCAGGCTTATATGATAGTCTTAATTCGTTTGTGCTATATTTAGAAAAGTCATTTCATGTGTTGCTCTGTGGCGAATAATTGAACATCTAAGTATTTAGAACCGAGTCTGTTAGATTAGTTTAGTGAACTGTAACAACTTTGTTGAACTTGCATTCTATCTCTGCTATCCTTATTTCGTAGGGAAAATCTAAATATTTAGATTCTCTAATCTTTCATACTTATATTTACTCATTTTTCATTCTAACCCTTCTTTCCTAAAACTTTACCTTATTATATTTTATTTTCCTTGTTGATCTTTCGAACTAGCTCTTCCTTGTGGGATCGATATCTTTTAAAACTACATCGCAACTGTATGATAAGAGGTACTAACAACACCTATATTTTTCACGAACATGTTTTTGGCGCCGTTGATATATAGCCGAATCTTGTGAACAAACTATTAAATTTATTAGTAGAAAAGTGGCAAACACTTTTCCTTTATCACGCTCAGCTTCAGAGTTGATAGAAAAATGATCTCTACGAAAGGTAGGTGCTGAGCCTTTACCTCTATTCTCAATCGCCATCAAGCAAAGATTGGCCAAGTCAATAGCTTCCTCATCAAATGATGAATATTCTTCTGAGTCACTCTATGTGGCAGCAAGTGCCTCATTCTTCTTGGAAAATCTCTTCTTGAGCTTATCCTTCTTCATCTTTGAATAACTAGATTGGATGTGGCCTTTCTCTCCACACCTAAAGCACTTCATATCTTTGCTGTGCTCCTTCTTCGATCCTTCTTCAGCTCCACGCCAGTGCTGAGTTGACTTGGTTTTGCTAGGATACATCTTCTTGCTGTTGAACTTCCTGTCCTTCTTAATGAACCGTTTGAAATGCCTGGTCAGAAGGGCCATTTGCTCATCAGAGTAGTAGCTAGTGGACTCATCTGATGAATCTTCTTTAAGGATAATGGCTTTGCCCTCCTTGCCCCGATTCTTCTTGGAGTCATCTGAGTATTTACTCAGAGACATCTCATGAGTTAGCAAGGTGCCTATCAGATCATCATAGTTGTAGGTCTTAAGATCTTGAGCCTCCTCGATAGTGCTTTTCTTGGAATCCCACTCTACTGTAAGAGTGCGGAGAATCTTCTTGACGAGCTCTTCCTCGCTGAACTCCTTTCTAAGCCTTCTCAGTTCATTAACAATGTTAAAGAACCTGGTATTCATGGCACCCATCAAGAACATCTCATACTCTCTCAGCATGAGATTGATCTTTAACTCCTTGACCTTGTCGATCCCCGTATAGGTAATCTCCAACTTCTTCTAGATTTCATGTGCTATTTCACATCTTGAAGCCTTGTTGAACTCAGTAAGATCTAGCGCATAGTGTAAGTAATTAATCGTTGCGGCATTCTCCTTGAGAAGCCTCAGATCAACATCATCGTAATCCTCTAGATCTACTAGGACTCGCACACCGTTCCTCACAATAGTGGGAACTCTAGGACCAAGCTCAATTGTGAGCCAGGCCTGCATGCTTTACGACTGGATGAAATTTTTAATTTTATTTTACCAAAAAGTATATTGATTACCATAAAAGAGAGGTGGTCTAGTAACAGACATTCCCTCTTTAAGGAGAACTGTTTGACCAGAACCTGAACTGAAGTTATTATATGCCATTTATAGATCTAACTCAAAGACAATTAGTCTTGAAGTTAGCAAATGCTCTGATACCACTTGTTGTTGGTCCGTAAATAGGTTAATAATGATAGCAGAGGGGGGGTAAATGCGTTATCTTGGTTACTTTTAAACTTTTTCTAATTTATTCACCAAGTTTGGTTTTTATATGCGTGTTCAGAGTGCGTACTGAGTGCGATATAAAAACGTATAAATTGCTTAGCTCAACTAGCACAGTTTATCTTCAATCCTCAGCTGAGTAAGACTTACTTAGCACAGATTGAATAACAAGAAAATATGTGAATGAGAGAGATGAATGAGCATATCGCTGATAAAGCTGATTGCATAGAGTTAAAATTATTACACTTGAGATTTTATCTTGGTTCGGCCCCTAGCCTACCTCCAATCCATGGATACCATCTCTAAGCTTTAATCCACTAGTGATTTGATCCTTCAATAGGTGGAGAAGCCTTTGCAGCGGTTAGACATGATTACAGAAAGTACCTTCCTTTCTCACTACCGCTTAACTCAGTTTGAGTACCCTTCTCAAACTAACACTCAGATTTTGAACAATAAAGTGACCTGAATTCAACTTACAAAAACGTTGAATCCTTACAATGTTAATCTAAGTTTCTCTATATTACAAACTGATAAAGCTATTGATGTTTGCTAATTGCTTGTTGTGAAATTTCTTTCAAAGTAGAGAAAAATTGCACATAGTTTTTGCTCATAAGAAATTCAAGGTGATTCACCAAGTTTGAACATCTGCTTCAGTGTTCTATTTATACTTTGAAGGTTTGAGAAGTAGCCATTGCAAACTTTACAAGATCGATGATATTCAATTTCTCATCTCTTTAATCTTTCGAATCTTCCCATTAGAGACAGATTCCAGGACGTTTAGAGATAGGAATTTGAACTTTGAGGTGCGATAAAATTCCATTGAAAAATTCTCATTTATCTTCAAGCAATCTAGATTTGAGAGAGGCGCGCTATATTGCAACGTGGAGTCTTCCCATTGGATGACCTTGCTGACGTTGGCAAAATTCCGCGGAGACACTTGAGACGTGACGAATAATCGAAATTCCTTTTACTTGGACTATAGCGTGGAATCTCTGACAACCGTACTAACATATTTGACTTTGTGAGGACCACAAGAATCTTTCTCAATTTCAGTGCCTTTTATACTAAAAAGCACTAAGAGAATATTCCGTTCCATCACAAATAACGTTAATAGCACATGTGTCATTAAGTCTCTACGTGTCAAATAAAGCGTGCATTTAATAAAATAAAATCAGGAACTCATCACAAGCTGAGTGATGTAATTCCAAACTATGTAGTACTAGGCATAAACTCAGCTTTTCTTCTCTAAGTCATAACTTAATTAATCATCCAGCAGTACTGAGTTATTCTCCCTTGAATAAACTCAAGCTAGCCTTATTAATTAAGAGTTTACTTAGCATACAATTAATTTCACTATCCTAGTCAGTTTGCTATTTCTAAAACTACTCAGTATTGTGAAGTACTATTAACTTGGGTTCTACACCCACTCTGATTATCTACATGGAATCCCTAGCATTTGCAACACTTTCTCGAGAGGGAAGCTTTTTCTCATGATAATAATGTGTGAATGAAAGTATGGTTTTGCTCTTGTGGGTGATAATATTAGAGCCAGGGTAAGTTTTTCTATCTTTGGGTATCTCAAAGTTTCTCTATCTTTGGGTATCTCAATTTTGCAAATTTCTCTATCTTTGGGTATCTCAATTCTGCATTCCCTACTGCCTCATCTATTACTAATAGGTACATGTATAAGGTCTCTCTTTCTTGAGGCTGATTGAGGAGTGGTGGATTTCCTAGGAATTCCTTCAATTTTTCAAACACATGTTGACACGTCTGATTCCATTTAAAATCCTTATCTTTCGTGATTGCTTTATAAAAAGATATGCATCTCTTAGCTAAAAAATAGATGAATCTACCTAAGGAATTTACTCTTCCATTGAGGTGTTGCAACTCAGTTAACATCTAGGGAGGTTCCGTATTAATGATCACTTCAATCTTATTTTATTGGATTCTATCCCTTTTTGAGAAATCAAGAATTTTAAAAACTTGCCACTTCTCACTTTGAAAACATGTTTCTCTAGATTGAGTTTAAGGTGGTATAGTTGTAGGATATTGAATACCTTTTGTATGTTACCTGCATGCGAGGCCTCATCCTTGCTCTTGATGATCATATCATCAACATATACCTCCATTAACTTCCCAATTTCATCTTTGAACATGTCATTCATCAATCTTTGATATGTAGTACTAGAATTTTTCAATTCAAATGACATGAATTTGTAACAATTTGTTCTTTTATGTGTGATAAAGGATGTCTTTTCTTTTTCGGTTGGATTCATTGGGATTTTGTGATTGTTGTTTTTCGCATAATGCATAGCTGGCTGTTGAGTCTTCTAGTTGATCCATACTTGGTGATGTATAATTATCCTTGGGCATTTCTTTGTTTAAGTATGTGAAATCTACACACATCATGTAGGAGCCATTGGGTTTCTTCACCAAGACAACATTGGCCAACCATTTGTGATAAGGAACCTCTCTTATGTGTCAAGCTTTGAGCATTTTATCAACTTCCTCTTCAATGGTCATGCTCTCTTTTCTTTTGCTTAACCGACTAGATTTTCGTATCACGGTTTAACTTATGCTTTGCCATTTCTAGCTTTACTCCTAAAAGGTTTTCAAAGGACCTAGAAAAAGTATGTTTTTAATCTATCAAGACACTACTAATTTCAACCTTTGCGTCATTACTAAGAATTTTAGCAATTTTTATGGGTCAACCTGGTGTACCATCAAGAATTCCGATTCCTCGACCGACACGATTGCTGAAGTACTTTCCGGCTCAACTTCTTCATGATCTCATGAACGGACACCAAGTAATTTTCCTACACCATTTATGGATTACTACTACTATCATCCTCGTAACAGTTTTTATGTGTAATACATAGTGCAGAGGAGATATTAGCAAGATTGTTTCTGTTAGAAATGGCCTTCCAAGGATTACATTGAATCGGATTGAGATATCGACTATGGTAAATTCCACCTCTCCTCTAATGGTATGCTTCAAGTCTCTTATCTTTACTTCAAGGGTGACTTCCCCCAATGATTGAATTGGTTAGTTGTTTAAACCTATTAATGGTGAGTTTCCTGCTTAAACTCTGAAATGGTGAACTACTAGCTTTTCCAAGGTGCTTTTGGTGATTATGTTAATTGACTTGACAATGTCCACCAAAATCTTCCTAACAGTATATTCAATTAATTCCTCTAACACTATTTGATCTGCATGTGGCTTCTTGATTAGGGAGTTATTTTTGAAGGTCTCATTTTGTAGCATTTTGCTCCACATTAGTACATCTGCTAACGGTCGATTTTCTCTTTTTTTATGGAAACTCGAATTCGAGATCGCCTGCAACTACCATCACTAATCCCTTTGATTTCCTAGATTTCTCCTCATCCTTTGAGTCATTTGCCTTTTCTTTCTTATCTTTTTAGTGATTCCCTTCACGAATTCAATGAATATTTCAACTTTGATAAGATTGTATACCACGTTTACCAATACTCTATAGTCGTCTGTGTCATGAACTTTTGCTCGATGATACTCAGAATATTTGTTATAATACCTTCTTAGGGTGTGCCCTTCAAGGACCTTGCGAAATTTCAAGTTCTTCTTCTTTGGTGTTTTTTATTATTATAAAGATTTAACTTTGGGGAGCATTGAGCTTCGATCTGTCTTCATCATCTCTATCATGGTAAATACTATTGCCTCAACTATAACCACTTCGGCTCTTCTTCCTACCTCTATCATCATACTAAGGTCTTTTATCGTTCTTGGAGGATTCTTTGTTGTGTGCTTGTTGCTGGAGTTCATTTCATCCACCTCGATGAAATCTTTGGCCATTCTAATAATGGATTCCTAGTTATGATGGCATGTCTTAATTCTTTATTTCTAGTCCCTGGTAGCATGGCTTCTTTGGTAGTGCTAAATTCAAGGTTCCAAATCTCTGAGAAACTCATTGAATATTATAATAAAATCTCTCAATGACTCATCCAGTTCTTGTATGATGTCATTCAATTACCTAGTGATAAATCCGGTTGGAGCAGAGCCTAAAAAGTGCTTGCAAAATGACACACTCAGCTTCTCCTAGCTCCCTAATAAATTGGCTGGTAAAGTTGTAAACCATCTTGCCGCGGGTTTGCCTAGGGAGGATTAAAAGTACTCGCACATGTATGAATCTGTTGAGCCCACTATCTCCATTCTATAGGATTTCATGAATATGGATGTGTGGGTAATCTTTGCCCACATACTTCTTGAATACTGGAGGAATAATGAAAGAGGGAAATGGCTCCTCCAAGATGTTCTTTTTTAACAAAGAATAATGGGTAGTGGTTAGCGCCTCTTGGTATGGGATTGAGAATTTGACAAATAGAGCCTTAATTTTCTTTTCAAACTTGGTATCAGCCTCACTATCATCATGGTCTTCCATGAATGGCTTATTTTTCTTGGACTTTTTGACTACCTCAGTCTCGATATGATTATCTAATGTCATGCCTTGAATTGCTACTACGACCGGTCTAATTCCCCTAAAGGCACATTTACCTATTTCATAGCGATTATTAAGCTTAAAGCAATGCTAGTTGGGTGGATTAATCTGCTTGATGGGTAGATGAGCTTAGCAGGATTGTTCTTTTTATATGAATTATTGGATAGGATAACTCAAGCGTGACTATGGTTGAGTCAATCATTAGGTTGGATACCAGAGTGACAAGGGTGCAAGATATATTAGAATCAAGATGTGGGTGTTAGACATGATGTATGCCCTAGAGGCAACTAGGGTGATATATCTTTATTAGCTATAATGTACAAACGGTTTTAGATCATTATTAATAATAATTAAGGCATATTTGTTGCTTGTCTATGCTTTTAATTTATAATGTATCTCGCTGGTATCATATATGTATAATATTAAATATGTATATGCGCATTGATGAGATAAAGTCTGTGACTACTTCATAACGTAAAAGTGTGAGGACATAGTGGGAGCTATGTAGTTTGAGAACTGCACATACGTGTTACTATAAATAGTCTAAATATCCCTAGTCGTACTAGCATGTGTAGGCTTACTTCTTTGATTAGATCCAAGCAGCCAATCTCACGAGCTAAAGGTGGTACCTTGAGTTAACACATGAATGTATTCGGGTAATATGTTGGAGACCGCTATAAGATAGACACTCGGAAATTACTATATCCATGTGTTGGTGTCATGTCTTATTGTAGTAGCAGTACAAATATCCTCAGACCTGAGATACTAGTTACCTTGTGTAGGAGTTGCTATTCTTTGGGTTATACTTATTCATACCCTAGCGATCAGGATGACATGGGTGATTACGGGTATAGTGATGATCACAAGTCGGTAAGTCGAGTAGTCAAGATGGGATCCATTGCTCTTAATATAGTGATATAGTAGGAGATGTACCTTAGGGCCCCTTGTTGAAGTGACACACTCATAAACCTCTGATCAGAGTATGCAATTGATAGAACGGGTTTCTACTCAATCTTGATACATAATGGCTGAGTGGTATTCTTCGTGAACAAGTCTAATTCCAAGATAGCTATGGCTATTACATGAGCTGTCACTTAATCTGAGCTCAATAAACTGGATGGTACTTAACCTAATGGAAGGAGTGTATTGTATTGGTTACTACTGTAGAACCAGATCAAGTCACAAGCAAGTGATGTTCCAAGTATCGGGGGATCATACACCTTTGCTAGATAGTTCATTTGATAGTTTAGAGCTATCGGGTTCCATATCGATCTAGAACACTGAACCTAAAGGTTCTCGGATGGGAAGCCAAGTTTAGGTTAACCTCTAGTGGCTCAATATTTTGGGATCCTATGAGGTCACACACTTTGGGTCTTTGTCAAACTAAGTAAAGAACCTATAGACTAGGTCTATGCCGATAATATCTGGTTGTCGAATTCATTTAAAGAATTATTATTTGGTTGGACCAAATTAATATTTAAAGGGAATAAAGGAAAAATAGGAAAAAATAGCACGAAGCGGTGCAAGGGAATTTTTCCCGTTGCAAGTGGGCCCCAAATGAACACGGGATGTTCAGAGTGGGGCCTACATGGCTACCCCACGAGCTGAAAAGCTCGTGAGCCGCTAGCGCGCGGGGCAAGCCCGAGTATGCTAGCAAGCTGCAAGCCAGCTAGTGTGGTGTGCGGATAGCTCGCAAGCATGGGCTTATGGTGCAAGGCAAACCCACAAGGGCTGTCCTTGCGATGGACTCGTGGGTTAGCCCATGGATCACTTGCGGCTAACCCCTAAGTGGGATGGGAATATTCCCATCCCACATTGTGTTTGAGGGGGAGTCAGACACTCCCCCTTTTTCCCTATATATAGGCTTTCAGCTCCTCTTTATTCCATACTTGAGCTCAGCTTTTTTCTTCGAGTTTGACATCTCTTTCTTCGTTCGTTGTGCGAGATCCTTCAGGAGTTTCTCCAAACAACGAATAATTCTTTTGAAGGCTTGTTCTAATTAAAGTGAGCCTTCTCGGTTTTATTTTCGGGTTGGTCTTCTAGCAGTCTAGCAGCTGCTGTCTACTAACGGGTTCTACCTCAACGAGGTTTTGGTCGGTGAAGATCCGTGTAAATCAATCATAGAGGCTATCCTAGTTTAGAGGCTCGTGCTAACAAAATTCTACCGAATTGCTCTAAGGTAGCGCTGCATCCAAAAGAAAGAGGAGAACGCATCAACTGGTAATGTTCTAAACTTAGATGCTAGGTTTCTTTTATAAGTTTTATAAACCAAGAAGCATCTATGGAACCCTTTTAACTTAGATTATATCAATCATGGCATGCTTAGGAGATCTTTAGGTTTATTTTAAGTTTTGAAATTCTTGCTTGAATATTTGCATGTTCAATTACTGTCTTGATTAACCAGCAGTAGGGGCATATACCCTTGCGAGGCTACCTCAAAATTATCGGTGAGATTTTTGTCTGTGATAGTCTTTCTGAAAAGCTCTCATGAGGTATGTTGTATTTATGCTGAAGCGTGAGTAGAGGGTTTAACCCCTTTAAGGAGGTCATGTTGATGTTGTTTATTCTAACTTTGAAAGTATATATGATGGAGATTTCTGTCATGCTTGGAGGAGCAAAACCATGACCTTGATGGTTCTCTCCTTGAGAAGTGTTAACCTCATCATTCTTCCCTATTTGGAACATGGTTTATCAAGCTGGTTTTGCATTCTGAGAGGAATATTATTCTTCAGTGAATTCAAATTCTCGTCGAAGTAATTAATTCAATCCACTCTCACCGCACCAGTGAAAAATAGTCAACGAAATTATTGTTACGTGCTAATCTTCAATGTAACTCTTACACCGTTATCTCCTTGCTAAAGTGGTTAATGATTCCTGCAAAAAATATTTTTCTACAGGTAACTAGCCGTGTAGCGTAGCCTATACGATCCTTAAGTAAGTGATGTAATTATGAGAGGAGGCATGAAGTTTTGAGTGTTTTAAATAATAATGTGCCTTTGAAAGTGGTCCAAGAGGGCCTTTAAATAGGCATCAATGACTCCTTAACTGATAAGGAGAGGAGTTATATCCCAAATTAAACTTTTGCCTAAATAGATGATTATCTCTTGAATATGATAGAGTTTGATCCTGAACAAAGAGTGTCTTAATTATGATAAATTACTTCTCTTGTGAAGAACGCATAGAAGATAAAATCTACATTGGTATATATTCCTTAATAAGCGCAGACAGTTCAGGCGGTTTCCTTGAGTTGGGTAAACAACCATCTGTCCTTGTCTTCTTTGTTAAGATCAGCTTGACTTAGTCTCTTCTATACAGTGAGGCAACCTTTTTTACCTGAAACTCAAGCTTTTAATATACACACGCCTAGTAATATTTTACTAAGTTATCAGGTGGTAGAGATAGAAATTCTACACAATCTCCGTCTGGTCCCTTGTCTTCCCAAAGCTCCTAATATCATTTGATTTCAATGGATTCGACCAATAGAAGGTTGGATAAAAGTGAATACAGACACTTCTTTCGTTGGTGCCCCTAGTCCTTCAGGTTTTGGAGGCATTTTTAGGAACTCTGTAGGTTGCACTCTCTATCGCTTTTCTTTTCATCGAGAGTCAGTCAAATTTTGCTTTTGTTGGGGAGCTTGAGGCGACCATTTTTGAATTAAAAACTGCAGCAGCTAGAGGTTGAATCAATTATGGATCAAAAGTGATTCAACTTCTCTTCTTCTCCTTCTCTAAGCGAGGAGCAAACAGGTTCCTTGGAATATTCGGCCAGCTTGGTTAGAATGGCTAATTAACGATTCTTTAACAAATGCATATCATGGTAACAGATGTGTACAGGGAAGGAAACAAAATAGCGGATGCTTTGGCTAATCATGGTCGCATCTCGCTTATAGCATCTGACTAGACCAAAACACCTAGCTTTTGTTTAGGTTTCTTTGTCCATTATTTTGAATGGCATGTTAATTACTTGTCAGTTGATTTTCTCTTTTCTTTTGTACGAACTCATGAATTTTTTCTTTCATTATTAATAAAAAACAGAGAGGGTTTTCTAGGGTAGGAAAGTATACTGTCTCCGTGTGTGTCCTGCCTTGTGCAACTCCTTCGAGGATTATGTAAGCAGCGGTTTAACGAGTAGGTTACATGTCACCCCTACTCTATTCTTCCAGTATCTCATTTATTTAAAAAAATGTAAGGAACTTGTAATTTGGGAGAGTATAGTTAGTGGAACATATTGTTTGTAATTAAGTTATAACTAAGTTAGACCGAAAATCAGGTTCAAATAAATATAATAGTTTCGTAATGATTGTTTGCATCATCACAACTTATTTATTTCTTTAGGTTTTTAGATTAAGATGTATTTTTAATTAGTTTATTCCTTATATTAATTATTATAATCTATCAAGAAATCCCATTATCAGTTAAGAAATAATAGACCCGTTCATAACCGGGTTAATTAGATCAAAGGATCTGACTCAATTTAGTTATAATTATCATTTTTTTATGTTCAAGGATATCCACCGGTGGATCCAATCACATCAATAACGTATTGAATTGAAATTGTTTAATGTGTACATCTTTTAAAACGCAATTCTTTGAAAGCCGAATGTCCCCAAGATATGAGTCAATTTTTACTTTGTGCCATCCTGAAGATACTCTTACAAAGCCATTGCGCATTGCTCAGATGTTGCTAGCTTTACAAAAGATGGGTCTCATTCAGTTTGTGCACAATTCACCAGTGATTCATTGTGAGGGGAGGTTATTGCAGAGAGGGAATAGACAATATAGGAAGATATAACCACAACCATGTAAATTCCATCTTATACTCAGGGCCGGTCCTGGGTATGCAACGAGTGCAACCACCCAGTGCCCATGTCGGAAGGAGTCCCAAAAATAATAATTTTTTGATAATTTTAGTATCTAATTTAACAAAAGATAAAAGTAAACAACAATTAACAGTTGATGAATTGGAAAGTAACTTGTTATGGATATGGGAGGTCATTGGATCGAATGTAGTTTTCACAAAATACTTAATTTTTATTATAATTATTTATTGAAAATCCATTTTATTAATTTCTATATTATTTTACCTAAGATTCTCAATTTGTCAAGACCGGGCCTGCTTATACTGTAGTCAAGCACGAAGTTAGACTAACCAAATTCAATCAGACATTCAGTTTAAGTAGTTGATAATGGCGCCAAAACTATGCTGCGAATGTACACAATCTATAAATAAGCTTGCATTGTATAGTGATAATTCAAGTTGGAATATAGAATATTCAATCATTTTATCTCTTAATTTCTTGTAAGTTTAAATAAAAATGCTTTTATATAAGTTTGTCAAATCTTATCAATTTGATCTTCTCTTAAATTTGATCTTTACTTGTAGGAATCTTCTGTTGACAGATTAAAGGTTATAATAAGAAGGGTAAACTTAAAAGCATACATCGTGGTTTCATTGTTTTTGTGGAAATTTTTTTCTAAAAGGAGGTGGGCGGTTTGAAAAAGTTGGCACAAGTCTTCAATATTGAATTATGTCATGACAAAGGGCAATTGTGTCCATTTTTAAATGAAAATTTGTGGGGGTAGTTAATAAAAAAGTAATCCACGTTAGTTATAAATTTTGAAATTTTTTGGAATTGCAATTTCTTTTTAAAAAATGATGATAAACCTTAAAAATTCATAAAAAAAAATGAAAAATTTCCCAAATTTAGTAAAACCTTGATGTATATTTCTTAAATAGTGTGAGAAAGTATGAGAATGTATTGAATTTAATTAATTATATAATATGAGAATGTTGAACTTATTAAAATATCACATGTATCACTATTTTTAATGGAAAAAAAAAATTTTAATCACTTTTATACAACTTTTTGCATCAAACCCTATTTTGGAAAACAAATTTCACAGGCAAAGCTCATTTTAAAAAACAATGAAACCAAAACGCATGCTTTTTTAAATTTATCTCGATAAGAATTATAAAAGTTTTTTCCTTGCCCAAATTATCTACTAGTAGTTTTCACTATTGCAAGGTCAATTTTATGCAAAAAGCACTATATTTGTACAATTAAAATTAAACCTAACATTTATCCCCTTAATAGATTTTTTAGTAAAGATTTGAACATAGTGGTTGAGATTAAATTTATGTTTCTAAAGATCATAAGTTCAATCTCACATACGAAAGTGATGAAAATTTTATTTTATATAAATATAAGTGCAATTTCACATTTTTGTAAATAGACCATTCTACTTAATCAATTCAACTTGTAAAGAATAGTTTTTTTGTGTGAATTAATTCACAGACCCCAAATTAATTTTCCGTAGAAACTAAAACCTTTTTTCTTATACTATCAGTTTAGTTCAGTTTTTAATTTAGTTTAGTATAGTTTTCTTCAGTCGGTTCAGTTCAGTTTGACTATGTGTAGTTTTAAATTTATATTGAAATAATTATAGTCTAGTTCAACTTACTTCAGTTCAATCCAGTTCAATTCAACTTTCAGAAATTGATAATAACATTTGTCTTAATTTCAAAACAAATTGATTTTACGAAGTTTAAATTCTTTTCATTTTGCATAGTATCTTCTGAAATTTTTTCCTTTAATTTAAAGCATATAAGAACTTTACCTTATAACTGATATAAAATCGTGAAATTATAAGAGTAGGGCAATACGGTCATTCTCCAGACTCTCAGTAAATTTGGGATGCTTCGTACACCGCACTATTTTTTAGTAAAAATTATTTTAATTAGAGAAAGTTTTCTGTTTATAGTTGTGCATGATGAAAAACCACCAATATTTTATGAAGCATACCTACTTATTAATATATATCGCCACACATATTATAATGAAAACCAAAAAGGAAAAAGTTTAAGAATAGAGGAGAAAAAAATCTAGGAAGATGATAATATAGTGATGGAATAGACATAAAAATGATATCATGAAGGTTAGTGGTAAGGGATATAGTAGCTTATGCAATGGGCAACTTAATTGATTCACACATTTGGCCCATTGATCTCTTCTAATTATTGGATTCCATGTGGGCTATGCTTACACATCATATAATCTTGTATTAAACACTATATATTTACAATATAAGTCACTAATAAATTAATGGTGTACTGCCCCTTTTATCTAAGTGGTATCCATATTTAAAAACTTTCGTTATTATTTAAAGTATCCAACAAAAATAATGCTTTCTCGTACGTAAAGCTATTAGAGATAAGAGATGTAAATGTTTTATATATAGGTAATCAAATACATTGTCATATCCGGAAACTCTCACAATTTTCTACTGGCATTATAAATTTGTATTAAAATGACAAATCTGCTTCTTAAATTTAATTATCTATAGTTTTTTAATAGCCTATTTAACTTAAATAAACCGATCCGTATATCACATTCCTCATACATGATGCATAATAAATTAAAAACAAAATACATCCTGAATCCCCTAAACTTGGAAGCTTTTACCCATTACCCCCATGAACTTTCAAATGAACCTTTAAGCGCCCCCCCCCCCCCCCCCCCCGAACTTGGAAAAGTGAACCTCCAAGCACCCTTAACTTGACATAAATGAATATTCAAACCCCCTCTTGATCATATAGATGCTAGTATGTTTATGAAAATGGAGTGGTAATATGAATTGTACAATCATAACAACATATTTGATTAAACTTATGTGTTAATTTAAAAGGCTCAAAAGTTCAGTTATATCAAGTTGAGGGGGTTCAGAGGTTCATTTGGAAGTTCAGAGGGTATTAGGCAAAAATTGCTAAGTTTAGAGGGCTTAACATGTATTTTACCTAAATTAAAAGTTTACACGCCAACAATAAGTGAGAAAACTAGTACAATTTTACCAATTTCAGAATTAAAACTTTTACAATTTTAGAGTGACAATAAGTATATATTAAAGGGGTTTTCATGGAAATACTGGAAAAAATCAAAATAATTTTAGGTCATGCCATGGTGTAATTTTACAAATCTCACATTTTAAGTTTTGATTTTTCAAAAAACGTGAATTTAAGTTTTGGTTTTTCAAAATACGTGATAAAAAAAACCACCAATTTCGGGTATAATATTTATTATACCAAGTATAACAATTATTATACCAGGTATAACAGTTATTATAGCTGGTATAACAAATATTATACCTGGTATAACAAACATTATACCTGGTATAATGACTGGTATGATAGTCATTATATCAGGTACAATATTTATTACATTGTTCAAATATGAAATTTGAAACCAGATCTTAAAAATATCATTATCTTCAATGATTTGAATGTTTCTATTCTTTGTTATGTTGACTATTATACCGGCTATAATAGTCATTATACCTGGTATAATGACTATAAATCTATTCAAATGCAATATCTGAAGCTGATCTTAATATTTTTTTTATTTTTTAATTATTTTTCGATAAAATTAGTTTTCATTATACCAGATATAATTGCATGATCTGAAAATTGGATTCTAATGTGAAATATGACACTAGATGTATATAATGACCATATACTATTCAAATGCGAAACTTGAAACTTAATCTTAATACGTTCTTTATCTCCAATTATGTGCATACGTTTTTATATTACTCATTGTACTGGTTATAATGGTTATTATACCTGGTATAATAAGAATTATACCAGGTATAATAAGTATTATACCAGGTATAATAAGTATTATACCAGGTATAATAAGTATTATACTAGGTATAATAAGTATTATACCGGGTATAATAGTCATTATACCAGGTATAATGACATGATCCAAAAAATAGGATTAGAATAGAAGCTGGAAAAGACTTAAAAACTAGCAGACTTATCAACAACCAAACCACAACTCTCTACTAAAATCATCCATGAAAGCTGAGAAAAAGTTCAAAAACACGAAATCCTTGAATGATGTTGTTTCTCTCTATTTAGACCCTCATCTAATTGAATTGCTTCTCGATAGATCGACAAAAAATCAGATCAATGACTTCTTTAGATCATAATTGAGAAAGTTGCATCTCTTGAAATCCCAACATGATCTATTCTCCTCCATTTTTGCATTCTATATACAATAAGCATCATCGAAACAGAAAATAGAACCGAAAATTGCAGAAAAGTGAAAAAAACTCAACAAACACAAAAATACTGAAATAAAGAGATTATTATACCAGATATAATACTCATTATACCAGGTATATGACTTAATCTGCAACTGGAATTGAATTTGAAATCTGAAATGGAGATTATTATATTTCATATCCAATGATTTGAAAAATCTATAATATAATTCGTTCAAAAAAATTTACAAATTTGTTAACAATCAAATCACAAAAACATCATATTTGAGAAACTTAAAATCATGAGTTTAAACTTCATAAAATGTACCAAATAATAAATCTTCTTCATTGAAAAGTGAAAAAACCACAGCAAACACAAAAACACAACAAACATAAAAACGCAGAAAAAAAAGATCTGAACACAACAAAATTGCTAGAAAGGATAAACAATGTCAAAAAAAACAAAATGTAATCTGGATAAAAAGAACAAAAAAGAAAAACAAACTCAATCGTGATCCAAAATAGAAAACTCAATCGCAAATCCAAATCTGAAACTCAAATCGCAATCCAAATTTGAAAACTCAATCTCGATCTAGATAGGAAAACTCAAATCGTGATCCAAAATCTAGAAAAAAAAGAGAAACAAGATGAAAAAGAATTGGAATTAACAAATTGAAAACTCACATAGGAAGAACAGACTTGATGAAATCAAAATCTGATGAAAATAGCGATCGAGCTGATGAAACGAAATAAGATGAAAACGTCACAAATCATGATTCAAAGAGAGAACATGAAGAAGAAGAAGAAGAAGAAGCCGCATACAGAGAGATGGAGAGATGAAAAGAGCAAAAATAAAGAAAAAACATAGACAAAGAAGAGGAAGAAGAAAAGACATAGAGAGGAAGAAGAACATACATTTTTTATGGGAAAAGATA
>CATIWQ010037650.1:0-13205 GCA_949673415.1 Euphorbia schlechtendalii
TAATTTTGTATATCATTTCCGCATCTTAAATACTTTAATTATAAAGGGGGACTCTGAGTAACTAATACTTATTCAGAAGCTACTTCTGAAGCAGTCTTCAGAAGATTAGACGAAAACTCGAAAAGAGTCATTCACCCCCCCCTCTGACCTATTAAACACCCTTACTGGGTCCTACAATTATTATACAAAAGCCCACATGAAGTCTTATCTTGCTTAATGGCTTGAGTACAACCTCTACCAATTGAGTTTCCCACTTGGGAAAAGACCTCTTAACCTAACATCTCCACAGTTAATATACTGTTGAAAATGACTTTTTAATTTTATTGTCAAACTTTAATTGGGTTGTTCTTTTATTTTAATGTCATATTGGAATCTTAACAGATTTTTTTAAGCTATCCTTTTAGGCCACAAGTTTCCTTGTTTTATAGCATGTATTATTTAGTTGGTTAATTAACTAACTAATCAATTACAAACTTGTCTCTTTATGATCAACACAAGTAGAAATTCAAAAGGCAGAAGTCCAAAACAGGCAGATGGGATGGGCCCTTAAAATAGAAATCACAACAAGGTTTTGTTTTTATTTTTTTTATTTTTGTAAACAGGCAAGGGATGTTTCTATGTTTCTTATTCATTAGATTACAGACAGCATATATCATGGTTTTTAATAGCTTTTTCCTATTGCTTGTGTAAAAAAAATTTGTTTTTTTGGTGGGCAGGGCATATGCATATTGGTTGCTTAACAACAAACAAACATTTGTCACATTTACCAATTAAGGTTTGGGGTGGTGGTTAAGGCTTCAAATCTTGAGTTTAGAGGGTCCGTTTGGCGTAAGATGTTACTGTGAGCTGTTGTTGTTAACAATTTATTGTTGCGGATAAAATTTTGTATTAAAATTTTGCATGCAAGATTGGCTTTATTATTGTAGATAAAGCCAATCTTTATCAAACACTAAAAACAGTTGTTTGGAATCGAAGAGGTTAAAAGCTGTTGTTCGTGGTATTACCAAACGCCCACCTTGTCTTTGGATCCATCATGTTCAAATGTAATATTTATTTGTTGTGGTTATAATTAATTGTGGCTAATAATTTTTGTGTAATAATTCGTAAAACGATTCTTTCTCTGGAAAGTACACTAACAAAATTAAAATAGATAAATAAATTTATCATACATATTTGTTTAAAGTGAGGGAATTTTTCTACTTGCACTCCAAAAGATAAATTTATAAATACATTTTTTTCTCAATGACTCGGTAATTTGAATTGATAACTAACCCAAAAGTACATCTTTTTGAGTTTATTACGTTATCCAGTACTTCAGAGTTAAATTTCAACACACAATTTTATAACTACACTAACAAAGAGCAAAAGGTCCCCTACCGTTATCATTTTACCAAACATTTATCAGGGACAAACAATTTGAGGCAGTAAAAAACAATTCATTTAAATCCCCACTATTTCCCATATGCTACAATATAAGACCCTTCCCACAATATCAAAGAGAAGTTATTTAATATCAAGTGAATAACCTCCCCCTTTCTCATAGTTGAAACAAAAAGAAATAATTGAAAAATGCCCACATTTCGTTTCTTACTCACTAATTGTTCTTATTTTTGAGCAATGATGATTGGTATGAAAAAATGTCACAAGTAACGATTTCTACACTTGCGTCTAAGTGCCAACATGGGAGGAATCTTGAGTATACAAATGCCTTTCCAACTGCTGAAAAAGCACCTCTAGTATGAGTATTTGCCAAAGATTTGCGCTTTGCCTCCTAAAGATTGACTCTCGGCTTAGTGAGTATGCTACTATATGTTTTGAAGATCCGGATGAGAAAAGTCAACTGGATTTCAATGCATACCACCTAGAGAAAACTATAAGAAGGCAGTTCATTAAGAATATGGCATATTAAGGATAATGAGAATATCTCCACATTTCCCAATATGAATTTCGAAACTAAATGTGTTGTTGACAAAAAGAATAAAGCCAAATGGTTTCTTCGCATAAAGCATTAAAAATGGACCGAAAATTATCCGAATTTGATGGAATCCGTTCTGATAGAGTTAGAGAATCCCCGATGAGAACCTTCGTGGAGTGTGGATGAACATTTTTTTCTCTCCGAAACCTTAACGGATATGAAGATGGAAAATACATTGCTCATTCTTGATTATGATTCGATATGTCTCCGGTTTTAAATATTCTCTGTACTATAACCAAAATCTTTAATTATTTTTCTTATTTTAAATAATCATGGGTTAATGTTGGTGGGCCTATGAATATTATGAACTTATATTAAGTACTTTATTGTAAATATATGAACTTTTTAACCTTGAATGTGTTTGTTTATAAATCAAAATTTCTTTTTATTTCCACATTTCATATAATTTAATGAAAATACAAGCAAACCCCTCGTTTGAACAAAATATTTTTGTTTTTCGATAACAACAAAATATTACCACTTTCTCTTTTTTTAAGTTTCTATTCTCTTTTACACTCTTTTTTGTATTTGCATAACTTAGGTATAATAACTCTTAAACCATACTCAATTTTGCAACAAAACTATTTTATGAAGGCCTTGTCACTGATATAATAGTTGTTATACTTGGTATACAAGCTATTACATTCTTATATTTGAAGACAATGCTCAATTTTACAAAAAAAAATCATATTATGAATCAGATATCCTAAAAGTTGTTATATCATGTATAATAGTTGTTATACTTGGTATAATGACGATTATACCAAGTATAATAGCATTTTGTTATGGCCTTATGTTTGAAAACAATACTCAATTTTGCAATAAAAACCACATTTACGAAGGTCTTACACCTGCTAAAAGAAATATTATACAAGGTGTAATGATTGTTATACCAAGTATAGTAGACATTATTCTTGGTATATTATACAATTTGTATCACTTTTGCAACTTTTGCAATTTTATTGAAATATTGAAGCAAGTTTATGTAAATCATAAAAGCAATAGAAGTTGAAGTAAGAAAACAGAAGAAGATAAATACACAGAAGATTTAGTTTATAGAGTGTCTATCATCAAAATTATTTACAATGAATAATTTGAAAGAGCAAATTGGAATAATTAAATGGATATACATTGGTAGAAACTAAAATTGGCTATTTCCCACTCAAGAACTCATTCAAAACCCAGTCTCTTTCACCTTGAGGTTTTATATGTCTCCATGAATGGCTGATGCTCCAAAAAGCAATTCTTGTTGTGTAAAATTTTAGAATCTCACAAACTTAAAATCAATAAACACCAGAAATTGAGAAGATGCAACTCAATTTCAAAGACTTGCCTTTTCAAACGTGTTCATAAACACCTCGCTTGCTGGGGCCCCTTCCAGGGATGGGTTGCGAATCATCCCATAGCAATTCACACATCATTCTTGGAATAAATTAGACATGAGAATAGATAATGACAATAGCTTATTATTGATTAGTTTAAAAACCTTAACTCATCAACAGACTAAGCTACCTACTATACAAATCATGTACTTGACTCTAGTTCAAGATTAGTATCACCTAATGCACAAGATTGAATTGAAAATTGAACAGTAACGTTTGAAGATAAACATCAGTCAGTATTCAGTAATGCAATAAGCTAATTCGGTCTGGGAAGTCTATGAATAATGTCATTCAGGAAATATATTGTCACTATTTAGGCCTGTGCTAACAAGAATACTCGAAGTAAACCAAATTTTGAGATATTGTTCAGTAACTTAACTTCACACAATTTTTTCTTGTTGTTATATCAACTGCAACATGTTTTTGCCATGGCTAGAAGGTTGATTTGTTTATGTTCATAAACACAGCGCAAAGAAACATCTCTAAGCCTCAATAGGTATTGCCTTTTTTAGTAACCTAATTTGAAAGAGATATAAATAAAATAGACTAACAAGATTCAATTTTTCAAGGAATAATCAAACTGAATCCATAGTTCAAAATAATTATCCTTCTCATTTGCCACTAAACAAAAACTGAATTTAAATTAGCATGATTTTATTTGAATACATGAGCATTACATGGACTTTGAAGTCCATAAAACAATCTCAATTTGAATACACGATGAATTACATCGATGGACTTGGTTTTTGAACCAAATTAATTTGCTCTTTTGATTTTATTTTATGTTTCTGCTTGAAATATAGAAATTAAATTACTTTGTTTATTTTTATTTAATATTTTTGCCTTGAATGTTGAACCAAATAATTTATATTCCAAAATTTACAGTTTTAAATTTATTTAACGCTGAAATAAATATTTAGTTTGATTTTTGTAAATTAAGTGGAATATTAGAGAATACCCGATGGAGAATGAAGAATACATATCCAATAAGAAAAAGAAGGAAATATCATCTCTAAATCATTGATAGTTATGGATATATAGAGTTTTATCTCCGAAACCTTATTGGATACGAAGATAGAAAATGTATTATCCGCCCCATTAACCTTCACTTTCAACACTATTCGCATGCAACACAAGTTCAATGCGTATTACCTAGAAAACTAAAAGAAGACAACTAATTTAAGAACATAGCATATAAAGGATCATGGACAAATCTCTTCTAGATTTTAGTTTCATATCACATAGATATTGGCTGTCATTTCTTATATTATTGTTATATGTATTGAATTTAATATTTCATAAGAAAAAATTAAAGACAGATTTTTTCCACATTTTACATTACTATTAAAAAACAAATACATAATTAAAAGATATCTTTCCCCTTCTAACTAATTTTAGAGGTATATAAAATAGTTAGAAGGGAAAAATATCTTTAAAGTATGTATTTGTTTCTTAATAGTAATATGAATATGTGGAAAAAATCTCTTTTTAACAAAATTTTATAAAATACATCATTAACAGTTTCTAATTTTCTTTCTTAATGACTTTTTGAATAATTGACATTCAATTTTAAAAACAACATACAAACATAAAACTAATTTAGTTTAGTCTATAAAATTTGATTTAATTCAAACTAAAATCAATTTAATCCAAAGATGGGAACCATCAATATTCATAAAATAATATATTTTTATTTAATTTTGATTGTGAACTTCAAAATATAGATTATTGACATTATTGTTAGTGTAATTTAACTAGTATTACGTACATGATATCAAAATATTTAAAATGATAATAGTTTAATACGTTTTAGAAATATTTGATTCAACTATTAATTTTATCTGGTTGAATCTTAAGTACATGATGTTCATCCTTCACCGATTCGACAATTGATCGGGTTTAAAAAACTCATGCTAAAAAAATGAGAATAACTTTTCTTCTATACTTTGACTTTCTACAGAGTAAGTGACGAAATAAAACAAAGGCATAATTCATAAAGAGTGAAGAAAAGCAAGTGAAAACATGGACCAGTAAAAAATTATGCATTAATGGTCCCACTCCCTAATCCACTATATAAACCCTCACATTCATGCCTCTTCCATGTACTTCACATTAATTTCAGCTTTATATTACATAATTATTACAATCTCTCTCAAATCTCTGTTCTTATATTATTCTATCCTCCAATAACACGGATATGTGTAACCCAACATCATCCTCTCCATCTCCGCTACTTTGTCCAAACGACAACACTTCCCCACCCAACAAAACTAAGAAGTCATGTTTTCAATACATTGAAGAAGAACAAGAACAACAACTACTTAGATGGCCTACTCCAACCCAGGTAATAAACATATGCAAATGCCGAATAACTTAGAAATTTCTTGTGAATTTAGGGTTGTTGACCTCTCTTTTTTAGCCCGTTTACTTTTCTGAAAAGCAAGACATCAAATAGATTTATAAAGCAATCATGTTTTGTTTGCACTTAATTCAGGTATTTGAAGAAATCAAATCCATAGGCAAAATCTCAGGCCCAACTGCTATTACAGGCCTCATTTTATACTCAAGAGCAATGATCTCCATGCTTTTCCTTGGATTCCTCGGCGAACTCCAACTCGCCGGCGGCTCTCTTTCAATCGGTTTCGCCAACATCACCGGCTACTCTGTAATTTCCGGCCTAGCCATGGGAATGGAACCGATTTGCGGCCAAGCTTACGGAGCCAAACAAAAGAAAATCCTCGGATTAACTCTCCAACGAACCGTTCTCCTCCTCCTCTCAATCTCAATCCCAATCTCTTTCCTTTGGCTGAACATCAAAACAATCCTTCTATGGTGCGGCCAGGATGAACTAATAGCTTCCGTTTCTCAAACTTTTATTCTCTTTTCAGTCCCTGATCTTTTCCTTCTTTCACTTCTTCACCCTCTCCGTATTTACCTCAGAACTCAAAGCATTACATTGCCGTTAACTTACTGTTCAGCCGTCTCTGTTATCCTTCACGTGCCGTTAAATTACCTCCTCGTCGTTAAATTCAATTTGGGGGTTTCCGGTGTTGCAATTGCTATGGTGTGGACTAATTTGAATCTTTTTTTTCTACTATTTTCCTTTGTTTACTTCTCCGGCGTGTATAAGGATTCATGGGTTTCTCCGAGCAGTGATTGTGTACGTGGTTGGTCGGCGTTGCTCAGCCTTGCCGTGCCAAATTGTATCTCCGTTTGCCTTGAATGGTGGTGGTATGAATTCATGATTATATTATGTGGATTATTAGTGAACCCAAAGGCTACAATTTCGTCAATGGGGATTTTAATCCAAACTACCTCTTTAGTCTATGTTTTCCCATCTTCACTAAGCCTCGGGGTGTCGGCCCGGGTCGGGAACGAGCTGGGGGCTAACCGCCCGGGCCGGGCCCGCGTGTCGATGATCGCGGGGCTATCGTGTGCGGTCGGGTTAGGGGCAATGGCAATGGTGTTTACAACATTGATGAGGCACCAATGGGGGAGGTTTTTTACAAGTGATGCACAAATTTTGGAGTTGACAAGTGTGGCATTGCCAATTGTAGGGCTATGCGAGCTAGGGAATTGCCCACAAACAACTGGGTGTGGGGTACTAAGGGGAAGTGCTAGGCCTAGAGTTGGGGCTAATATAAACTTAGGGTCTTTTTATTTAGTCGGAATGCCGGTGGCCCTTCTTCTTGGGTTTGTTGCACAAATGGGTTTTGTTGGTTTGTGGGTTGGGTTACTTGCAGCTCAAGCCTCTTGTGCTTTTCTTATGGTTCTTGTGCTTAGTAGAACGGATTGGATTGCTGAAGCTGAAAAAGCTAGACAACTTACAAAAACATCTGCGAGTACGATTACTTATAATAATAATCGTATTAATCAGATTCTACCAATCTCTACTTTGAAAGTTGCGGATAGTAATGTAGTTAATGTAGAGCTTGTGAAGTCAAGTACTTCACTTGAAACAGATCATCTCTTGTCTTCTTCAACAACAGAACCGGTCTTAACATTTCAGGGGCCATAGGCGAAATAAGGAATAAGAGCCATTTGATTAGAAAAAAAAATTCAATAAAATAAGAGCTCCTTAAATTTTAAATTAAATGAATCAGAATGTTTAGATATAAACATAATAAAAAATCCTGAATCATTTAGATCGTGAATCTTGGACTATCACACCACTAGTTTATGCCCAACATCGGTCATGTTGAACAACAAATGTGTGCATTGTTTGATTATAACCACTTATTTTACTTTGGAGTAGTTTGTTGGGAGACAATTTAGGTTCGAATCAACGTAGCATGGCAAAAAAAAAATACCTTACTTTTCTTTCTTCTTTGTTTTTCTTGCTCTCACCCATCATTTTTGCTCTTTAATTTATTAACTAATTATGTAAGTTAGAATCGTTGGTTTTTAGTTTCTTATTTTTCACTTGTATTGTACAACGAAAAATGACTTCCTTTTTTCTTGATATGCAGTTCTGTACTCTAGCATCACAATGTTCTGCTTGTATTAAATAATTAACATTTGTATAAGAATATATAATATGTATACTTCATTAGTAGTATTGTTAAAAAAATTGTTGTCCATATTAATGGAATAATGGAGGAGAAGCATTTGGATTATCTGAATTTGATTATTGTTGGAGTTGGTAAAGTTGAAAGATTAGTGATTGAAATTTGATATTAGTTGTTTGTAAAATTCACAATGTAACAGATTTCATATATTAAAGTTTAATAAATGGTTGATATTAGAGATGAGCGTGCACCAAATCTGGACAGGGTCTTGATGGATCTGTATCCAAATCTATTTTTTAAATTAGATTCATATCTAATCCAGATCCGTTAGGTCTATAAAATTAATACTCATATCTTGATCCATTGGAATACATGGATCCAAAATGGATAGATAAAAAGATTTTTGTTTCAATATATTTAGTGTAAAGAAAACGATACCAATCAAGTATCATTATTTATATTTCCTATACATGTTATATCTAAATTAATTTTTTAGATATTGTTATATGAAAAAGAAAAATAATATAATCATAATTATATTTTTTTACCTATCAAAAAGATGTTTTTTTTCAATGGAATATTTACAATGTGTAATTTTAAAATTAAAGTATCATTAACATAGTATTGAAGTCTTCGAATAAAATCAACTACATAATATTATGTAAAAGGAAACATAGAATGATAGTAACTTTTGTATTATATGATTCATATATATACAAATGGATCTTGGTTACTGGATTCATATTTTTTATGTAGAAATTGGATCCGATCCATGTCGATTTGGGTATTAAAATATAGGATTCATATTTTAACAAACGGATATAGATCCACAGATTTGGATCGAATTCACATCCTCCCTAGTTGATATTGACTCAACTTTACAAAATACCCATTCTAAAATCCAGAGAATCCTAGCCTAGGAGGGGAAAATGAAAAAGAGAAAGGGATCGTGTCTAATTTTTTTTAAGTCTTCTTTTCTAATTTGTTATTCAATTCCCAATTAGGCAATAACACACTTAACTTCCTTAAATGGAAAATCAGCATAAATCCTCCTTCGGTTAAGGTCAGTTCTAAATTGTATTTTAAGCTTAAAAACTATTGTCTTATTGTAAGATGAACTTTTTGAACAATTCTTGGGATTTGGAAAAGTTAAGCTATCTTATTCTTTTCCGAGTTTGTGGTAAATTAGGAGTAAGCGGCTAATCGAATATTAATTTTCTCGTTAACTTGTTACCATTTTATGAGGTGGGAGATCAGATCCAAAATTTTAAAGTTACTTTATGCCCAAAGTTAAAAGATAAATTTTGAAGATTTTTTTGTTAAGGATGTATGAATCCCTTCACATATTCAATTGTTTCTTATATATTTCACGTTTTTTGAATAAAATATTAGAATATGAGTTATCTTTCAATTTTCTTCTATGTATGTAGCATTTTTCAACTCCTCAAATGCCACTTTCTTTTACTCCCCAAATGTCACTTTCTTTTTTACAATTTCAATTCTTGATACTGGATGATATTTATTTGTCAATTTAGAATTCATATAGGTTATTTTATTATGTAAATCTTTTTTCCTTTAGTAGTAATCAACATTTAATTAAATCACTATAAAGTTAGTTCAAAAATAACACATGATGGCATGCTTAATCAATAAATTATACGTATTCAGGATGATTATAAACAATATATTGTCAAACTTGTAACTATTAAGCTGCATATAACGAGAAAGGTCACTATTATAATTAATTTAGGTCACAAATTTCAACAAGTTTAGTTTAGTTAAGTTCTAATATTTAATTTCATGTTTTCATTAATACAATGAAATTCAAGTTTTAATAAGTTCATTGTTGAACTTGTGGGTTCCACTATATATATATATATATATATAATTATAAAAAAGAAGAAAAAAGAAGAAGTCAAGAAAGGGCGGCAATTTAGGTAGAAATTGAAGGCGTGATTGAAGGCATTACGTGTCTTCAATTGCTTATAAATAGAGAGGATTCTGCCTCATTTGAGAAGCAGAGAGCCAAAGAGAGAAAACACAGACACATCAATATCTGTGTAGAGATTTTTAGAGAAGGAGTTTCTAAAAATCGGGAAGAGAGAAAATAGTGAGGTTTGAGAAACACCTGAGTGATACTATTTTGTAATAATCTCTTTTGTACCTGCTATTGTTATTATAGTGGAAGAAAATCGGAGTTTATCCCGTGATTTTTCACTAACTTCAATTGCGTTTTCACGTAAAAATGTGTTCTTTTTTATATTCCGCTTTTATAATTTTTCTCGTAATATTGTTATTAGTCCTTATATAATTTACATATAATTCTCTGGAGGAAGTGAACGGTGGATGAAAGAAAATTGTGAACAAGACAAGGAACACCACGAGAAATGCCTTGTTTATATTTAAGAAAAATGGATTTCGTATGTAATTTATGTTTAATTTTCAAAACGAGTCTTGATTATTTACAGGAGAAAGTCTGCAATTGTAGTTCACGTTAAGTTGTTAGTTTCTATTAATTAGATGATATGTTTACATCACTTTTCGTTGTATGCTACTTTTATCTTACAAAAGTTCCAATTTACACTCTGAGCTCAATAAAAGCGAATAAATTTTGTGATTACTTTTTATTCGTATCTTATAGGATGAGCAAAGGTGAATACACATGATGAGAAGTGGGGTTCATGGACCACACATTTTCAAAAAATTACTTAAGAAATTATATACAAGTTAAAATTTGAACCCCATAAAAACAAGTGTTTGGATTGCATATATTATAAATTGGTTAATGAATATGATTTTATTCAAGTAAAATAGTCCAATGATAGAACGCATTTTACATCAATTTCCTTATTTCTTTACTTTTAGGATGTATCAATTACAAATTTGCATGTGAAAACTTCTAAACATATGTTGAAATTTTAAAATTTTCTAAATAAGATTACTTTGAACCTCATGAAAATACAATCCTAATTCGCCACTGAGAATGAATATAATTGTATTGAGGGAGCTAGTATTATGACACTTTCAACACATGATTGGTACATTTTTTTTGTCAAGTATGGTGATAATTATAGCTGTTAAACCAAACAATATGACTTATTCTTCGTACTTATATTTCCTTCAGTTATTCTTTAAAAAAAAAATATTTCCTTCAGTTGACATATAATATGGTTTAAAGGTAAAGTTTATTATAAAACATTATAATAATGTAATTATAGTACGTATATGTAGCTTTTGTGCTTTTGTAATTGTTATTTGTTGTTGGGACTGTTTTGTTTTTCTACTTTTAACCATTTTTTTTAACACCTAATTGTAATTTTATATATAATAATAGTTTGATGGTTGTTTACTAGTTGCTTGAACGATTTTTTTTAATTCAGTTTTGATAGAAACATGGCCTTGCAAGAAGTTTAATGTCTCGTGTTCATGTCGAAAAAACAGTTGAAGTGATGTCTTGGACCACTTGAGTCATTGACGTATCATTTGTGGTACATATATAATTTGTACTTACATATAGACTTGTCATATGGTTTAAACTGAGGATTTGACGTTGACTTTTTCCATTTCTTACTGGTTTCGTCCTTTAACAATACTGATTTTTTTTTCTTTTTTTTTTTGAAGAAAACTGTTTTTTTTCTATTGCTAATTACTTGATCTAATAATGTAATTATGAATTATTATAAATATTAAGAAGTGTTATAAGTATCTGCTTATGCAATATACTTTTTTAATTTACATTTTTATTTCTGATTAAAATTTTAAGCACATAAAATTTAAGAAATGGGCATATGGGCTAGGCTTGTGAATGAGCCCAGTCAGAGCCAGATTTAAGCCCAGAACTTATACGTGTGGGCTACCAGGTCCAGTCCTCCCTATGATTAGATCTAAGTTTAAATAAAAAATCTTGTATTAAATATGTTAAACCTCTCTTTTCTTAATTTAAAATATTTAATTGAAAACGTGAAAAGGTGTTGAATAGGGACACTAAAAACACTATGACATGGACAACTTGACTTGTGCCTTATAACTAGGGACACTAAAAACAGCTTATGAGTCATGCGAAAATCATATCCAATCGAATAGGACTCGTTTTAAAGCCGTAAAACTTGTCTTAAGTAATCTATTGTTTCGATAAACCTTAAACACTATTTAAGGATAAGGAGTTTCGTAATTACTACTCCAACCAAGAGTTGTTGCTAAGAAACCATGGGCATCTTAGCCAAAGACCATATTTTGGGGCTAATACGATGCGCCAATGAAAAAATAATAATCTGCGGCAAACACGATTTCATTCAGTTTTAAATCTATAACCCTCCTTATTGCAATCAGCTCTTTATCTTCATCCCTATCAGCAATTCGAGGCTAGTTCACTATTTCATTAAAAAAAAGATTTACATGATATTCAGTAAATATCAATGTTTGATCGATATATATACTTTTTTTCTTTTTTATTTTTCGATTTCAAGAGCACCTTAATGTAATTGTTCTATGACTCTAATAAGGATAAATCGTTTAGGTTGTTTGTAATGATATTCAGTTCAGCCCAAAAAGATTTACATGATCGGAGGTCATGTAATCCAGGCTAAAATTTTATTAAATAAAAACAGGACGACTAAGAAAAGGAGAGAAGAAAAGAAAAAAATACTAAATTTAAAGGGTGTTGCTATACACCGCCCGGTATTACTTCGCGCCGCCCGTATTTTTTACAAATACGGACAAGAAAGGACAACTAATATACGTAGGCGGACAAAATTTCCGCCTACGCTGCATCACGGGCGGATGTGAAATCCGCCAATATTCCATCATCGGCGGACCCGGTGTCCGCCCATTTACGGCATAGGCGGATACCGAGTCCGCCAACATTGCTTCATAGGCGGATTTTATTTCCGCCTTGATCCAGACATTGGCAGACATGGTATCCGCCCATGCCGATGATAGGCGGATATCATGTCCGCCTATAATGCAACATAGGCGGATATCTTGTCCGCCTATATGCTTGTTAGGCGGACTGGATATCCACCTGTTTGTATGTATTGGCGGATATCATGTCCGCCTAAATTAGAGAAACCGGCGGAAATATCATCTAATGGACGGTTTTTCCCTCCGTTTACTTTTTACAACTTTTAAATTGTTCAAAGAATATTATAATTCTTAAAAAAATAATTTTTTTTGTAATTTTTTGTATCTAAATATATATTAATATTTGATTCTCATGCTTGTAATTTATTTTTTTACTTAAATTATAATTTTTTGAAGTTAAATTATAATTTTTAATTATTTGAAGTTTATTTTTTGTAATTTTTTTGAATTGATTTTGTATATAAATATTTGTAAATACTT